>CAMZMU010000043.1:32480950-32589715 GCA_947311845.1 Poa pratensis
TTGGCGTGACGCGGCGGAGGACCAGCTGCCACGTCCGGTTGCGCTGGAGAGCGTCAAACTCCTCCTGCATAGCCGCGAGCCACATGGGGTCGCGAAGAGCCGCCCGGACAGAAACTGGCAGCGGCGAGGGGGCGGGTGGAGGCGATGGCGCGGGCGCGGAGGTCGAAGCCGGCGCAGATGTCGATGCAGCGAGGGTGTACTCATCCGAAGCATAGCGCATGCTTGGACGAAAAACACCTGCCCGTCCGCGGGTGACGGGGCCGGGCACCGATGGTGCCGGGGAGGCAGCAGCCGTGGACGCACCGGAAGGCGGTGCAGCATCCGAGGTGACACTCGAGGGCATGTAGGCGACGGCGCGGCGCCCGAGGAGGACTCGAGGGCGACGCGGAAGGCGGCGAAGGGGCCGCTGCGGGCAGCGCGGCAAGGGCCGGAGGAACACAGCGCCATGGGGTCTCGACCTCGGGGGAGGGAGAAGAAGCCACCGTAGTACCCTGTGAGAACGGAAAGCACAACTCGTCAAAGTAAACGTGCCGGAAGTGATAACCCGATGGGACACCGGATCATAGCATCGATAGCCCTTGGTGTTAGGGGGATAGCCGAGAAAGACGCAGGGCACGGAGCGTGGACGAGTTTGTGGGGGGAGGAAGCGGTGGTGTTAGGGTAGCAGCGGCAACCAAAGATCCGGAGATGATCGTATGAAGGAGGGGTGCCGAAGAGGAGGTGGTGGGGGGCATAGTTCCAGCGTGTACGGCATGGCCGAAGGTTAATGAGTAGTGTGGCGGTGGCTAAGGCGTCGGGCCAGAAGGAAGGTGGTATGTGGGCATGGAACAATAGGGTACGAACACAATCGTTGAGGGTGCGAAGGACACGTTCGGCGCGGCCGTTTTGCTGGGATGTGTAGGGACACGTGAGGCGGAAGATGGTGCCGTGACTAGAGAGGAGGGTGCGGATGGTGTGGTTGTCAAATTCTTTTCCGTTATCGGTTTGGAGGGCATGAATAGGGCGACCGAATTGTGGAGACATAGGCGTAAAAAGCGAGAGTAGCGGGAACGTCGGATTTCTTACGAAGAGAAATGTCCACACAAAATGAGAGTAATCATCCATGATAACAAGATAATAAGTAAAACCGGAATGGCTAGGAATAGGAGATGTCCATACATCGCTATGAATTAATTGAAACGGAAAAGACGCTACTGTGGAAGAATTGCTAAATGGAAGACGAACATGTTTGCCTAGGCGGCATGCTTCACAGGTGTGAGCATCCGTTTTATTACACGAGAAGGAGAAACCCCGCAAATCTGATGAAGGGCGTGGAGCTAGGATGACCAAGACGAGCATGCCAAAGGTCGACGCCGGCGGAGAGAGCCCTAGGTCCAGCATGGGAGGAAGACGGCGGCTGAACCGGGTATAGCTCGCCAGGACCCTCACTGCGGTGGAGCACCATCCGGGTACGGGAATCCTTGACAGAAAAACCAAAGGCGTCAAACTCCACAGTTACAGAATTATCACGAGTGAGACTACGAACAGAAACTAAGTTATGAATGAGGTGTGGAGAGACAATGACGTTATTGAGGGACAAGGGTTTAGAAGTAGAGGGAAAACTAGTGGAACCGACATGAGAGATAGGAAGACTAGCACCATTACCGACAATGATGTGAGAGGAGGTGGTGGTGGGAGAGGAATGAGAGAGTATACCCGGATGAGCAGCCATGTGAGCCGAGCACCGGTGTCCATGAACCAGTCACCGCCGCCGGAGTAGGTGGAGGGCGGGGGCGCCTGCTGGAGGGCGGTGTAGAGCGCGGGGTCGTAGGAGGCCGGGGCGGCGCCAAGGAGACCACTGTAGCCAGGAGGAGGCAGCAACGTAGCCGGGCGGCGGCGCAGCGTAGAAGGCCTGATGAGCCGCCGGTCGCGGGGTGAACAGCCCCGGGGCAGCGCGCGAGGCACCGGCATGGTGTAGGCGTGAACCACCCCTGTCCAGGGGTTGTGACCACCGCTCCAAGGTGGTGTAGGCTGCAGGGTGGAGGGGCGAGGGGCACCACCGCCGTTGCCGTTGCCGCTGTTGCCGTTGCCGCTGCCGCCACCACCGTTACCGCCGCCGCGGCCACGGCGACGACGCCACTGCTGCTGTGGTGGCTGCTGTGGTGGAGGTTGTGGCTGGGGCACGGGCACGGGCGCAGGAGGACGCGGCGAAGGGGTAGGGGCGCCACGACCGATGCCGGCGGCGAGCGCGGTGTGGGCAGCACGGGTGCGAAGATTCTTCAGGCGCCGTTCCTCGAGGCGGAGGTAGTCCACCGCCCTCTCGAAGGTGGGGTTGGCCATGAGGCTGAGGTTGGAGGCGGCGTTGCCGAGATCTTCACCAAGACCGGCGGTGAGAGTGGAGAGCAGAATCTGATCCCCGATCTGGAACCCGATGTCGTTGAGCTCGTCGGAGAGGGTCTTGAGGCGCAGGCAGTAGGCGTCGAGGGAGAGGTCGTTCTGCTGACAACCAAAGAACTCCTGCTGCAAGAAGACCACGCGCTGGAGCTTGTTGTCGGTGAAGAGACCGACGACCTTGCGCCACACCTTGTGAGCGTCGTCGCCGTCGCGGATGGCGGTATGGAAGATGTCCGGCGAGACGGTGAGGAAGATCCAGCGGATGATGGTGGCGTCGATGGCGAACCAGTCGGAGTCGCGGCGCGTGGTGAGGAGGTCGGTGGTGCCGTCGACGTGATCGGTGAGGTTGTACTCGCGGAAAAGGAGGTTGAAGTAGGTCTTCCAGGCGAAGAAGTTGGCAGCGGTGCGGGAGAGCTTGATGGGGACGTGCTCGGCAATGCGGACCTCGCGGAGCTGAGCCGGGTTGGGGGGGGAAGGTCGGAATCGGAGGAGGCAAAGGGGTTGCTCGAGTTGGAGAGGTCAGACATGGTGGTGGCGGCTGAGGTTTAGGGTTAGGGTTTTGCGGCGGAGTGTGGCGGGCAGCGCACGGCTAGGAGGGAGAGGGCAGCGTGCGGGAGGAGAGATGGCGACGGCCGGCCGGTAGAGGAAGACGGCGGCGCGCTAGGGCTAGAGGGAGGCGACGGCCAGCCGAGGGAAGGAGGCGGCGGCGCGCTAGGGTTAGGACCGGTAGGTGTCTGATACCATGTAGAAGATGGATGCAACTCACGATGGTATTCCACGGGTGCATAGCACGTACATATATGGGTACAGGGGAGGCAATCGTATCCTTATCTATACAAGGAAGGAGTAGACTTGCCATACAAGTAAATACATGTACAATATATCTCAACAGTTTCGTGTCCAGATTAAGGCGTCGATAATATTTCTAGCTAGGCCTCCAGGACTTGGCAATGAAGCACTCGGTTCTTAGCGCGGCCGCGGCCGGCGACGCTGGAAAGGAGGTTCGTGACGAAGCTCTTGATCTGCCCCTTGCCGGCGAGGGTCTCCCACCGCTGGTTTCCCGCCCCGGCGGCGACGTCGACGACCGACACGCTCATGTCGTTCCGAACGATGCAGAGCTTGCCGCGAAGCCCGACCATGGCGGCCGCCTCGAGAGCGTGTGAGCTGCCCAGGTGGTGCCTGTTGTCAGCGCAGCCGCTCCACGTGGCCGCGGCCTCGTCGTAGACCCTGAGCCGGCAACCGTCCTTGCAGTCGGCGGCGTAGAGCCGTCCGTCGAGGCAGGCGCTGGGGCTCCTCCAGCCGGTGACCATGCCGTCGAGCACCGCCACCGTCGACCACGCGTCGGTCTCTGGCGTGTACACCTGGCTCAGCACCTGCCGCTCCGCGCCGAACCCCTTCACGTACCACCTCCCGCCGTGCACCGCGCTGACGAACGGCACCAGCGCCGCGGCCATGTCGGACACGAACGACCACCTGTTCTTGGCCGGGTCGAACACCTCGGCGGACCTCAGGCCGCCGCCACCGCTCTCTCCACCGGCGACGTACAGGCGGTTGCCCATCACGCAAGCGCCAAAGCAGTGCCGCCGGCGCAGCATGTCCGGGGCGCGGTGCCACCGGTTGCTCCGGGCGCTGTAGAACACCACTCGGCGCAAGGCGCCTCTGCGCGGATCCCTGCCGCCGAGCAGGTACAGGTAGCAGCCGCCGAGCACGGCGCAGCCGAAACCGGCGGCGTTCGCGTACTCGACAGGCACGGGCGGCAGCGCGCGCCACGCCCCACCGCGCGCCGCTGGGTCGAGCACGTCCCACGACACGCGCCCGTTACCATCGCACTTGAGGGCGTACAGCCACTGCTCGGCGAGCCCGAGCCTCCCGCGGAGGCCGTAGAAGTAGTTGCCAGCGAGGAGACGGAGCCACCTCTTGCATACCAGCTTAAGCTTCCAATGCTCGGCCCGCGGCACTCGGATGAGGCACGCGATGGCGAGGTCGTCGGGAAGCCCGGGGAGCAGCGGCCATTGCCCGCGACGGACGCCGTTCCGGCGGTCACCCCGCGACGATCTCTTCTCATTCACTGGGTGGATGGAAGCTCTGAGGCTGGATTGCACGCACGATCTGGATTTCGGGGCGTGCCTCCCGGCGCTGGTAATGGCGACCGCTCTCTCCGCTCTGCACAAGCAGGACGAGCTATCCACCTATGCAGTACGAGAAAAGGAAAAAGTTTCAGATAGCTGTACAAATTCTGAGGAACATGGCAGACTGAACCAAAAGCAATGCCACACTTCAAACTCTCAATTTGTTTTGTACAGTTGTACACATGATTCAAGAGATTCAGTTACTTATTTGTGTTGCCACTCACCAGGGATTTAGTTACCAAGCTAATACACATATTACCGCCGGTAATTGAATTCCCAGTCTTCCAGAATTTTTGAATTTGGCTGTGTGTTTAGTCAATCTCCCCGACGTCTCTCCGTTTCCCCAACTCTTCTATCTACAACTTTCGATTTCTCTTCCTCCAAAAAATGCGCCGCTTGATGGATGACCTTCGCTTTCTCGGCTCGTCCTCTCGGTTTGGGTCTTTCTGTGGTTTTGGCGTTGTCCATTTGGTGGTCTAGTTGTATCGTTTTTACCTAGTTTTCCGTAAATTAATTGGGCAATTCTCTCCTTCTTAATTAATTAATAGATTGGGGCAAAACTTTTGTCCCTATTTCAAAAGAAAATGGTATTTAAATTTTTAAACATTATTGAATTTGATATCCAATATTTGTTTGAAACTCTGGTTTGATATGTGATCGGTAATTTCCCTTTACCACGGATACTGGAAATCTCAGCAATCCTCTCCAATGTTCGGATTCTTTGCCCGTACCCAAATTCTTGTTATTCTCTGCACATGTCACCATGTAAATTGATGTTTCTAATGGATTTGTTGTGTTTAAATTTCCCACAATATTTTTATGTGTGACCTAAAGTTACACACAATATATAAATGGTAACGCTAAAAGAAAGGCGCCCTCTTGAGAGGGGGACATTGTGAAGTCCCTCGTCATGCGACATGGGGTGTGCAACGATGATGGCGAGGCTCGTCCCCTTGCGTAGATGTGTGAGATACATGGCACACACGGACGTTCTACTGTTTTTGTTAAATGTAAATGCAATAAAATTTGTACCCAATATAAAAAATATGATTTGTGTCCATTGTTATGTTTTTGTGACCAGCCGACCAGGTATTTCGAAGCTATACCCCACGTTGATAATTGATAAGTTCCGGTGAGAATTTTTTGGATGTACTTCTTTCAGTGAAATGCTTTAAGAAACTACATGCATTTTGAGTCGGCATAGCTGATAGTGGATGGTACTCCAAATATGGCCTCGACGAATATGTGTTCAATCTAGACCCTCTACCATTGTCTATATAAAAGTAGACATGTCATATGTGTCTTTGCTCGGCCAAAATACCTTAACACACAAATTTACTAGCGTAGAATGCTCATGACGGGTTCAAGAGCACAAACGCATTTGTTTGCATCTCATCGACGTCGACTGAACCCTACTTTCATCTTAGAGATCTCACATATTCCTCGAAAACAAGTAAAAGATTAAATAGATAACCCACTCACAAGCTGATCTGATAAAACTAAGAAAACCCCCGAAATTTTGTAATAAAAAAAAACAGAGGTGGAAGTGGTGGACTGCCCTCCTCTCCGTGCCACCGCTCGGTGGAGGGCGTGCTCACCCTGGTCGTGCGTTCCCTATATGAAATATGCAACACCTTAAGTTACATCACCTATGTACGTATGACATTATTTTGATATAGGTACATTTTCATGTTTGGGTGTAATTGATATCAACTTGATATTAATATATTCCTTTTATTAAAAATTGTATTTTAATGTGGTGGCATATGAGAACTCTTCTACATGGAATGGTGGGAACCGCGGTTGTGATTCTGAACCTAACACACCCAGGCAGGTGGAGGCGAGAGTCTCTTTTCTGAGATGAATTTTCAATTGGGACTGAATAAGTCTTAGCCACTAACCTCAAGAAAGGAAAAAGGGAAACAAAAATAGAAAGAAAACGGTGTCGTTTAGGACTAATTTGACTACACGTCCTAGAAGTCGTTGATTTGGTGGATGATGATGCCTAAAGTGATGAGCCAAGAACACAAAATACTAAATTATGTCATGAAACAACTGATACTTACAAGAGTAGTTGACCTACTTCGTGGACAATAAATTTCTGGTAATGGCCACACGTTATTTTTATATTAGGAACAATAAATTTTTCTCTTGAAGAAACTTTACTTTGAAATAAACCTCTACCACTCGGTTGAAGTTGATCCTAGAATATAGATGATATATACACATAATTCACAAGTCTAAGTGTATCATCCTATATTTTTTGTACGAGAGTACAATATCAACAAAAGAAAAATATTGTTTACATATGCAGTGCTTGAGCAAAAAAGAAGCGCGAGTGATTCTGTATAGAGAACTTTTGGAAAGAAAATCTAGTTACTCAAATAGATTTGCAGGCTTCCTGACTTCAAAACAAAGTCCATATTTCACTTCTTTGGTTATTTCTGATCTAAAATCTGAAATGATATGTAGTCATGCTGATGGAAGAGCAAGAGCAAATCAATGGTTTGTTTATCTAAGATCACCACTACGACATGAAACTTCTCTGCAGAACTTCAGCGATCTAAGCATGGTGTGTATGCAGAAAAAGAAGAGAGACAGAGATGTGACTCAAGACTCACCGAAGGAGCTTGGATCCATCTATCCATGTCCGACTAGCTGCTCCCGAAGCAAAGAATCAAGAAACAGCAAGGACACACTCACCAACCAGATATCTCATAATTGCTATGTACCTGGAGATGAGTGATGCAAAGGGCAAAGGGGTATAGGAAATGGTTGGCCCAACTAGACCCTCCTGACCAGAAGCTTCGTTGTGGCAGATTCGTTCCCAGGAGGAGGAAGAAGGGGAGAGCTGAGGAGGAGAAGATGATAGTGAGGAGGGCGAGGAAGATAGTGACACTAATAAATGGAGAATTGGAGACCACCTCTTGGATTTATGGCAGGTGTGTGTGATTGTGGGCCCTGTCCACAGCTACTGCCACAGGACACACCAATGGCCAAGGCAAACTTGAGCCTGTTTTCTCTTAAGCTCTCTTTTGTCTGCTGATTGAGTCAACCACCTTTATTTGTTTGCCTGGTTGATTAGTCAAAATATAGTCTTATGCGTTATTGCTTAAGCTCTAATCTCCTGTTCATTGTTCTGTTGTCCTCTCCTTTTGTATTGAAAAAATGGCAACTTTCTGCTTTTAATCAGTAGATACGAGTTAGAGTACAACACATTATTGCCACTTGATCACTCAGGATATAATAATATTATTCAAAATTTAATGAGGTTATCTAAGAATAAAGGTAATCATGTCAAGATCATGATAACAGAACATCCAAAACCAGCAATAACAGACAAGGGAAAACAACAAGGGTCCATGTCAACATCATACCAATATAAAACAAAGACACGCCATCAATTTGGAGTTCCTTGGAATAAACCAAGAGGAAATATGCTAATGGAAGGGGGCGAATTTTTTATCCATATCATCATAAGAGACTGTTGAGAAGTCATCAATCTGCTTATCTGCAAATCACATGACAGGGCTACAACACCAGCACCGAATGTGCCATTTCCAATAGAAAGTACATTGACCAGCTATAAAATGTATGAATTGTACTTGTACATACATAAAAAATGATATAAATCATGTGTTAAATCACCCACAACTTTTTTCGGAAACTATTATTTAGGCACAACATTTAGTGATGAAATCAGTGTATGGTGGGATATCTTTGATGGTCTACACATGCTTTTTTGACCCCAGTTTTTGGGGTTACCCTTTGGCCAGAATAATATTTTGCGGGCATGTCGTATTCCAGGGTCGATTTAATACAGAAATTATATCCTAGGGCCTCTTTGATTCGCGGAAAATTTTCCTGACTCCTGAGCGAATTGAACTGTTGGCTGTGAAATTTCTGCGAATCAACCCTGGCACTTGTGTGCTATTGACCCTCACTCGGCCCTCTTCTGCTCACAGTGGTGTTCTTCAGGATCTGCACAACAAAGAACATCTCATTCAGGACATGTTTTATTTGTCCATCATCAGAGGACTAGTGGCCATCACATGTGGCAGACGAAATGTTTCTAGTTCCCCTTAGATGATATGGTTTGAGCTTTGCATGGCCTATACAATCCAGTACAGGAGTAACAGAATCCGAACCGCATGTATAGCGGCGGTTTCCATATTCATTAAGCAATGAATCACATGTATAAAAAAGCTACGAAACATTTTCAATTGTGATCATGGTCGACCGAGCTTAATGATAAACAGCATGCTTTAAATTATCTGTATATAAAACTGAGCCACCCAAATGAATAATTTTTGAACAATAAGGAGGAAAAAATGTACCTGACGGAGCATCTGGTTCTCATTCTGCAGGGTGGAGTGCCTCTCTTCCAACTCTGAGTTCTTCTTCTCTAGGTCCTTCACTTTTACTTCTAGATCACCCAAATAAGCTTTCTTCCTCTCCCTTGCCTGTTGTGCTGATACCCGGTTCCTCAGCAACCTTCACAGGTCGCATACACAATTACACATAAATAAGCCAATATTTAAGATTTTTAATATGATGGAAGAGAACGCTCTCCTGTTGTCTGCATCCAGAGAAGCAGAGCCTAAACTTAATAAAACATTCACGCCTTTTAACGTTCAAGAAAGCGACAAGTAAATATGTAGGAATTAGACAACGTACATTATCTAGTTCTCTTACAAGTTATGTCGTTTTAACACTAACACAAAAAATGAATTAGGGTTAACACAAAGTTGCTCCATCTATATTGGAAGCTACAAAATAAGTTTATCACATTAATTTTAGAAATCGTACGCATGAGTGTGTGTCTATGTTGTACTCGGTGTTTCTAAAGAAATATATATCAAACATAATTACATCTTAGCTGAGATATTACATACAATTCCTTTTTTACACGTATTATGTACAATGTACAGTCCAACCCATATCAGTACATCTATTTTGGGAAGACGCTAATGTTATGTTGTTACTCATACTAGTGAAATATTTGCAAGCATGTGCGCTTTATGCTAGGAACTATAACCTTGCCTTAATTTTCAAGCCCAAAAATTCAAAACTGGTTAAATGATCCCCCTCCGCTCTCAAAACTGTCCACTTTATTCCTTGAAACCGAAATCAGGGATTTTGGTTGACATGCCAACCAAGTGTCCAATTGATCGTCTCCCTATAATATCCACGTGGACAAATACAATATTTAAAAATGTTTTTTTGGTGCATTCCTCCTCAATTTTTTTGTATGCTCCGATAGTTAATGGTGTACATAGCAATAAGATGGTAAGAGTAAATTTCATTGGTTTTGATGTTTTGTAGTCACCGAATCGTGTATCTATCTATTGCTTTAAATTATTATTTGTGTGTGTGTTGAGGACTAACGTGTTTAAATCAAGTTTCACATCTCCTGTCATTTATATACCAACTTAATAACTAACATGTACACTTGAAAATATTAGAGTCTGAGATCTCTCTAAGTGTAACTATAATGATCTATCTATTGTGATTTGTCTATAAGAATATCTACTGATATTTCAATATGCACTATATACCGAGCAAAATGAGTGAATCTACACACGAAAATACGTCTATATACTATACACCCATTTCCAAAAAAAACGAAAACATCTTATAATATGGAACGGAGTTACGAAGATCTCTTAAGATATGATCTGTTGTAGTTAGAAATAATATCATAATCTAACGATACATCCAATCAAAAGTTCAGACAGTTGCTATATTTTTACATAGGGTTATTTAGATCTAACGGGTGTTGACCCATTTAGCTACGATTATGTAGATCTAACGATTGTGATCAACTAGTTAAGCGAAGGTCCGGCTGGATGTTTTAAGTCTTATATTTTGTAACATAGGTAATATTTCTTTAGGGAGAAAAAAAAAGAAGAAAACTTCCATGCACGGATCGTGATGCAGAAATGGACTGCTAGATAATGGACGCAGGTGTGCCCGGGTCCATTTATATCTTTCCCTATTTGGGAACCTCTGCATTTCGACTTGTATTGCAGTTTGTCAACCTGCACATACGCTAGATCCACAAGCAATCTTCTTTTTTCTATCTAACTTCGATCCACAAGCAATATTGTCTTATGTAAACTCAACAGGGGACCTATCCATGGTGTCAGCTCAATATATATGGACCGTCAGGAATTCAGGACCTATCCATGGTGGCATTTCAATATGGACCATCAGGACCACCGCGCACCGCCAAAACATGCAGCATGGGCACTCATCTATCATCCAAACATCACAGATATGTTTTGTCCAAGATTGAGCTGATTGAAATATTGAATACCTAAGGCTAAGGGCACCAGCACTACTCTTTTATACTCCCTCCGTTTTTTAATATAAGATGTTTTAGCAGCTAAAACATCTTATATTAAACCTCTAATATAAGATGTTTTAGCTGCTAAAACATCTTATATTAAAAAACGGAGGGAGTAGCAGGAACCCAATCTGAATTCGTACTATGATGGTGGTAATTAAGTACCTTTTGAGGCGCTTGTGCTCTTTGTCTGCCGGGGTGCGCCCGCGGCGACGCGCGCTGCCTTGCGCCGTGGAGGACTGGGCGCGCTCCGACCCACCGGCGTCCCTCCTGCCGGACGTGGAAGGGCCGCCTGGCCCCAGACCCAGCTCCGGCACCGTCCCTATCTCGTCGTCGCTTTCCATCCCTGCACTTCACCAAAGCAAAGCTCGCTAATTAATGAAACATATGCTCGATCTTTCATCAAAATGTCAGGTCAAGCACCGTTCGAAAAGAAAATCCGTCAAGAAGCGATGTGAAACGCCCATATACTCGGAAAGATGAGAGAACTTTTCAAGACGCACATCCATAGTAAGAATACTGAAACTGCAGTTTAAAACAGCATTATGAAGAAAGAGAACTGAAGGAGCTAGCGTGGCCGCTTGCCTTCCTTGGCGTCCATGTGGTGGCCGGAGCTGGACGACCTGTCGCTGCTGGAAGGCCGCGAGCTCTCCCCCTGCTCCTGCATTCTCGCGAGGAAGACGAGACTCAGCAGCTCGCTCGTTGCGATATCAATCTAGCTATCCGCTCTCCCCTCCCTGTCTCCGCTCTGCCTCAATCACTTTCTCTCTAGGCCAGCTGCTTGCTTGCTTGATTGCTTGTAGTATGGACCATGAGAACTTTTTCGCTCTTAAGACGACACAAAGCACAAGAAAACATTACGGATTCAGCCCCTGCAAAGTCACAAGCGCCTCATACAAGCCCTAACTACTTTCATTCCAGCCCCTGTACGGTGTAACCACAGGGGACCAGGGGATCAAGAAGCAATTCCGCGACGCGGGACGGCGTCTTCTGCAAGACGCAGCTTCGAACGATGGCATTTATTGTCCCGAAAGTTCCATGGGGCTGGAGGTTTTAGCGGGGCGATCCCAGCCACTCAACCCGTCGAGATCGGACGGCCACCAGTACCACGTCGTGGCCGTTCTGTAGACCACGCGCCAGGAGGCGCCATCCAAAGGCGCGGAGCCCCGCTACGTGGAGACGCCTCCGCCCTTCGTCTCCGCCTGCCACACTGACGCGCGGGCCATCCCGGCCACGGTCCCACGCGTCAGTGACCTCCATCGTTTGTATCAGGGAGCTTTAGGCTGAGGTTGCCGCGCGCGTGCGCGTTTGCTCCGGGGCTCGTCGGCCACGCAAAAGAATATCTATATCGTACGCATGTTGTGCTGCCGCCCCTTTTGAGCATCGATCGCCGTCGTGGAAGTGCTCCACGGAAGCTGATCGGGTAACGACGGCACGGCAGCACGATCGCCCAACCAGATATTTCGTTTTTTGTTTTGTTTTGTCTTGTTTTGATAACAGATATTTCGTATTTGGTGAACCTCGATCAGGCCTAGGTTTGTCCACTAGCAATTGCAATGGCGGTAGAACATGCCATGTTCATCCGCATCGAGTGCGTACATGCACATGCATCTATCTTGACTAATCATGCCCGAACGTTAAGACAACCAATCATTTTTGTTGCTTGGACGGTCCATACACGAGGACACTTAGCACACATGACTCATATATACATGTCGTCCAATGACAACCACCCAGTTTGACGTTGCTACGAGTTGGAAGAGCACAAACTTTTTGATATTTTAACTCAAATAATTAAATCCGCAACTACTGAGTAATCACCCTAATAATCACGTCAACTGCGCAACAAAAAAAAGCAAGAAAACAGGTATAAAACATGCACAAGTAAATAACACTTCGTGATGCAGTATAGTGTTTTTCCTTCATCTTCCGTTGGCGCTTCCACCAGTGCGGCCATGTCGAGGTTCACGACAAGTGCATGCCTTCTCCTAACCTCCACTATCACCATATCTCGACGAACAAGGAAGAACGGCACGCCGGCCAAAACAAACATAACTCAAAATAAAATTTTGATACTATTGGTATGAATATGATGTGCGATGATGATTTGTCGAGGGCTGTAGCGCCCTTTCTCCCGGGGGGGGGGGGGGGGGGGGGGGAGCTATAACCATCAAAGATCGTTGAAGTGGCTAATTCCTCTAAATAGGGGGCGTTGAGAACAAAGAAATTCTTGGGCTATCGTTTTCTTCTAGCATTAATAGAATTCATTGGTGTTAAGAAAAACCTCTTACAGGAAGGTTGGCTAGAGATTTCTTCTTGCCGGCAACGCCGAACTACTTGAACCCGAGTAATTAGCTTCCTTAAGCCATGTCCATACTTTAAGAGCTAAATCGGATGGTAACTAGATTCATTGCCATATAAGATTTCGATTCCCAGTAAAAAAATATAGATATAGAAAAATATGGGACAAAAAATAAATCCACTCAGTTTCAGACTTGGTATACCACATCATATGTCCTGCAAAACAAAGTTAGACGCCTCTAACCTTTGTTTGTATATTTTATCGTGGCTGTAGGATATACGGAGCAAACCGAAAAACTACGGCCCTAACCAAGCATGATTATTCATGTCGTTAGATTGACATTGCGGGGTGACTGAGACCCAGGTATTACCAAAACATCCCGAGCACCAATCTAAACGATCACATGTGCGCATGACCCCCGTGTGGACCCAGTCCACATTCCCTTTCCACCGTTAAGTTAACGAGACCAACTATAGAAAGGCCCAGAGCTACTGAAGCACTTCGTTGGCGCCAATCAGCATACTAGGAGCAGCTGAATGGTCCGCGGATTGCCAGAAGTCTGAAAAAGACCTCACCATGCCGCTGAAAACAAAACTATACCGCTTATTGGGAAGCAACCATAAATAGTAAATAATCTAAACATTATAAAAGCTCAATAATGTTCCCGCACAAACTTATGCGGTGCCCGCACAACCATGTGCTCTAGATCAAATATGGTATCTACGCACAGACCGCTCTGATACCACTATTGGGTTGCGCAACGGAAAAACAAAAAAAAATCGCCACAACTACGCAACATCCAAGATCTACTATGAAGATACAAGTAACAACACATGCATATTGATCTAACTATAATTCGTTACCGACACCGTTGAAGCGAAACATATGTCGATGCCGACGTTGATGAAGCTTATGGAAGAATTCCCTCAGCTAAGCCTAGCCGAGAGAATATCGTAGACTCCTCGCGTCTCGCCTTGATCCAACAGAGTGAGGGTCAATCGCCGGTCACCCCAACAAAGTGAGTGATTAGATTTAGATCTAATAGGAGAGAAACCTCAAACAAGAGAGAGCATCTCAAAAATCCTATTAGAACAAGACCAACTCGTGAGGGGGGAGGGACACCTCCACAACTCAATGCGTCAGAGGAGGTGCGCCCCTCCCCCTCTATATATAGTGGAGAGGCAGGGGTGGTGCAGCTAGGGTTTCCTAGCCACCCGCACCCCCTTTCTTGGCCCTAAAGCAGAGGGGGGAATTCCCCCCTACATGGGCCTTAAGGCCCAATTCGGTTTTCCATTGGGGGGGAACCCTTGGGGCCTAGCCGCAGCCCTAGATGGGCCCAGGGGCCTCCACCGGTGCGGCCATGTCGAGGTTCATGACAAGTGCATACCTTCTCCTAACCTCCACTATCACCATAGCTCGACGGACAAGGAAGAACGACACACCGGCCAAAACAAAACAATGTTAGGTAAATAACTCAAAATAAAATTTCGAGACTATACCACACCACATGTCCTGCCAAAAAGAGTTAGACACCTCTAACCTTTGTTTGTATCTTTTATCGTGGCTGTAGGATTTACGGACCAAACCGAAAAACTACGGCCCTAACCAAGCATGATTATTCATGTCGCTAGATTGAAATTGAGGGGTGATTGAGACCCAGATATTACGAAAATATCTCGAGCCCCAATCTAAACGATCACATGTGCGCGTGACCCCGTGTGGACCCAGTCCACATGCCCTTTCCACCGTTAAGTTAACGGGACCAACTATAGAAAGGCTCAGAGCTACTGAAGCACTTCGTTAGCGCCGATCAACATACTAGGAGCAGCTGAAAGGTCCGCGGATTGCCAGAAGTCTGAAAAAGACCTCTCTATGCCATTGGAAACAAAACTATGCAACTTATTGGGAAGAAACCATAAATAATCTAAACATTAGAAAAGCACAATAATGTACCCGCACAAACTTATGTGGTGCCCACACAACCATGTGCTCTAGATCAAATCTTGTATCTACGCATAGACCGCGTGATACCACTATTGCGTTGCGCAACGGAAAAACAAAAAAATTCGCCACAACTATGCAACAACCAAGATCTACTTGAAGATACAAGTAACAACACATGCATATTGATATATCTGTAATTCATTACTGACACCGTTGAAGCGGAAGAGATGTCGATGACGATGTTGATGAAGCTTGTCGAAGAATTCCCTCGGCTAAGCTTAGCATCGTATACTCCTCGCGTCTCGCCTTGATCCAACAGAGTGAGAGTCAACCGCCGGTCACCCGGCACCTCACCCCTCTGAGAGCTCGCACGCATATGTCGGATCTAGTTCAATAGGGCTTCGCCATCCATGCTTGAAGCACTACTGGTGTGTATGAAGGTGGAGATCTCAACACATGAGAAAGAGAGAGAGAGATTAGATCTATAATAGGAGAGAAACCTCAATCAAGAGAGAACATCTCAAAAATCTTATCAGAACAAGACCAACTCGTGAGGGGGGAGGGGCACCTCCACAACTCAGCGTCTTAGGAGGTGCACCCCTCCCTCTCTATATATAGTGGGGAGGCAGGGGTGGTGCGGCTAGGGTTTCCTAGCCCAGTGATGGCTCCCAAGTGCAGGAGATCAATTGTAGTACCTTTCAATTAGAAAAGGTTGTCGAACCCACGAGGAGCTGAAGGTATTGGTTAGTAAGATTGATAAATAAAACAATAAAAGATGCAGTGTTTTTGGTATTTTCAGTTGTATAATTGCAAGCAGATAACAGATAGTAGCAAGTGAAAGCTCTCAAAGAGAGAAAGCCCAATCCTCTTATGTGGCAAAGGACAAGCTCAAGTGATGTGTAACTTATATGTGGCAAACGTTCCCGAGGGCGGCATGGATGATGCTAGGCATAGAGATTTATTAAACAACACGTTGAATATCTTGTCAAGTTTTAATCTCTTTGGACGGAGCCATAATTAGGTATAGCTAAATAAATAAACTACAACCCCTTATGATGGATCATGTGGCCAAGCAAATGACTGCACAAGAATTATTAAGACTAAAGTCCCACCATAGCATTACACTCTAAGGTCCCCGATACTAATACCCTCATAATATAACTTCATGACTCGGTCTCAGGTTTACGTGTCCTCCCAAGTCTCCATCAATTCATTACACTACGGTGTTCTCCTATGAGCCCATAAAGGTGAAGTGTTGTGCAGTCGACGTTCGCACAACACCATCATAGAATCACATAAAAGATAAACTCTTGACAAAATACCAACACATGTCATATATAAATCATGCCAATTCATCCTATGCCCTCAGGAACATACGGGAACTACTCACAACGTGCGAACATGATCATAATCAGTGGCATAAGTGGTACAACACAATCTGAAATTATAACTTCACCACCAAATAATGACAAGTACTCAATCACAAACATGAATAGTAGCACAAGACAAGTATCTAGGGTATAGCAACTCTCAAACTGCGAGGGGAACGGAGTGGATCACGGTGATGATGATGGTGATGGTGCTGGTCTTGATGGGGGTGATGATGTAGAGGCCTCCTCCCACGCCAAGGAGGAGAGGTGATGACGATGACGATGATTTCCCCCTTCTCCGGAGTTCCGGAGCAGCAGGATCTGACCCCCCTCGGAAGGGATCAGGAGTTTCGCCGCCGCCGCGACCTCGGATGGACTTGGAAAAATTAGGGCGTTACTTTTCGGGCGAGACGAAGGCGTCGATAAAAAGCCCCAGGCGAGGAGGTGCCCGAGGCATTTGGGTGGGTCCCACGCGGCCAGGTACATGGGCCGCGTGGGCCACCCCCATTTGGCCCTCGTGGCTCTCCTCTCTTCGGTCTTCTTCCCTCTGCCTTTCTCCCGATGAAAAACTGACGCAGTATTTTTCCTTTTATTATTTGAGGTCCTGTAGCTCCTGAAACATTAAAGACAAAAAAGGAGGTTTTCTGCCTCCCAGAAATTAAATACCAAAAATAGGGACTTTGTATGAAAGTCCCCAAAATCATCTAAAACATGTAGAAACAATCATATAATCATGCAAATAACATTCTAGTATGATACTAAAAGTTATATAAATGATGATATAAAATGCACGTATCAACTCCCCCAAGCTTAAACCTTTACTCGTCCTCGAGTAAGTAAGGACATAGATCATTACATGCATCAATGGACTTATGGTTGATAAATAAATACGGGCATTGTATCATCATCATATTCAATTGCAAGATAAGATTAATGATCTAAAACTCATACATATGAGGGCAACATAAGTAGAACTCTAGCAATCACCCCTTACTTTTGAAAGCAAATAACCATTGTATGTTGGACAATCGAATCATATTGTTTTTCACATGCTTTTGCTCTTCATGGCAAGCATTATAATCTTTTATACTTTGCTGAAATTCAAAGACAAGATAAACTCTCATTGGATAACAAGTTCAAAAGAAGACAAATGAAAAGACAGATAGATATAAAAATTGTTATCACTCTTGCTTGACTAGTAACTAGTGCAAACTTTAGTCATGGATATCTCAATCAAGTTCCCATGCTCTACACAACCCTTTTCTTACACTTTCCATGGCTAGCTGAAATTTCAGGTGCCTTCCTTTCATTCACATTCAAGAGCATAAGTATTGAAATATCCATGATCATTAATTTGCTCAAAAGATACTAGGTTGTAACAAGAGTGTTTTATATCCTTTTCATTAAGTCTTCTCAACTTCTTATCCTACAAGACTATATCTTAACCTCAAACTATTAATTCACAAGTCTTTTTACTTCTTCTATATTGAGATAATTCTATAATTGTCCAACATACTCAAGTTAATTAATTTCAAGGCAAGATGTGATTGAAATTCTAAATATGCCACGCTCATTTGCATGAGTGTTACCCATAAATCCCCAAACAAGAGAATCATGGATGACACCATACTTTAATATTCATTGATAAACCATAAGATAGGGATACATGATAATGCTCCATGAGCTCACACACGCCTAAGAGATATTGATAACTAACGATAAAAGCAAACACACCATGACTAGATAGATATGATAGATTGATAAAGAGAAAGACTAGATGGAACTCCCCCAAGCTTGGCGTTCCTCCAGATTCTCCTTTGCTGCAGCCTCCTCCTTCTCATATTCTTCCTCCCATTCAGCCATCTTCCATGGGAAAGGCCTTCCATCACGGAAAGATGTAGGTGGATCATTGTACCTGAGGGTGGCGGCTGCTGCAATCTTCTTGAAGCGTTCTTCATATTCGCAGTTCTGGTTCTCTACATCCCACATGAAGCATTGGAACTTCTCCCACTTGTTGATGACGTCCTTGTACCTATCTTCCAGATCTTCAAGCCTTTTCTTGTACTCTTCAACCTTCTTCTCCAGCTCCAGGTTCATGAAGTGGTGAGCATCAAGGCTGCGGTAAACCACAGTGCCATACCTGAAGGTCTTGTCCTCCAACTCATCCAGCCTTTCCTCCACCGTGCCGGTGGCCTTGGGAGCCTTCACCTCCTCCACGAGCATCACGCCCTCCTTGAAGCACACGGTCTTCGGTGGTGTCATCACGGAGTTGAGGTAGCGGTTCACAACACCCTCCTTGGGAGAGCTCTCCCCCTCTTGGTTGGATCCGGAGCAAGACATGGCTAAAACCTGACAGGCAGAAACAGCAGAAACAAAGATCGCTCGAGAACGCTCGGTGCGAGATTAGATCGGCAGAGAGGGTATATATTGAGGGTTTTTAGGTCAAGACGAAGCGTCGGGATCGAAAACGAGACGAAAAGGGACTCCGAGGTGGAAAAGGAGTGGGCCCACGCGGCCAGGTACATGGGCCGCGTGGGCCCCCTCTTTCCTCCTCGGGTCTCCGTTTCGTCCAGTTTTCTTGTCCCACACGTTAATTTCCATAAAAATGACTTCCGTAAAATATTATGCAATTCCGAGAAACTTTCCAACAGTAAGTTACCTTCTATTGATTTGGGTTTCTGAAACTGCACGGTTTCTCTCAATTACCTCTCCGGTGTTTGTAAATTCAACTCCTCCACCCTTCCGATGAAGCTCTTTCCTGCAATATAAGGTTTAAGGCGTTGTCCATTGACTACATGAGGTTTACCTTTCATGTCACCGTGAAGACGGATAGCTCCTGAACGGTACACCTCCTGTATCACTAATGGTCCCTGCCACTTTGAAGCTAGCTTCCCTGCAGAAAACTTGAAACGAGAGTTGTACAATAAAACTTGATCACCTACTTTGAATTCCTTTTTCTTAATTTTCTTGTCATGCCAAATCTTAACTTTTTCTTTAAACATCCTGGCACTTTCATAAGCTTCATTTCTCCATTCGTCAAGTAGGTTTAGGTCAAGAATTCTCTTTTCTCCCGCAGTTTTAAAATCAAAGTTCAGTTGTTTAATAGCCCATCTAGCTTTATGTTCTAGTTCAACAGGTAAGTGACAAGCTTTTCCATAAACCATTTTATAAGGAGACATTCCCATAGGATTTTTAAAAGCAGTTCTATAAGCCCACAAAGCATCATTAATCTTAATTGGCCAATCAGATCTAGACTTATTCACTGTCTTTTCCAAAATGAGTTTAATTTCCCTATTGCTTAATTCAACTTGCCCACTTGTTTGAGGATGATAAGGAGATGCAATTCTATGGTTAACATCATATTTTGCCAAAGTTTTTCTAAGAACACCATGCAAGAAATGAGAACCACCATCAGTAATTAAGAACCTAGGAACACCAAACCTGGGGAAAATGATGTCCTTGAGCATCTTCATTGCTGTGGCATGATCTGCACTTTTGGTTGGAATTGCTTCCACCCACTTTGTAACATAGTCAACTGCAACCAAAATGTGAGTATGCTTTGTCTTTGATTCTGGGAAAGGACCCATAAAGTCAAAACCCCACACATCAAATGGTTCAAGTGGCAATGAATAATTCATAGGCATTTCATTCCTCCTACCAATGTTTCCTACTCTTTGACATTTATCACAAGATTTAACATATTCAGCACAGTCCTTAAATAAAGTAGGCCAATAGAAACCAGATTGTAATACCTTTGCTCCTGTGCGATCTCCTGCATGATGCCCTCCATAGGGACTGTCATGACAATCTCTTATAATAGCCTGTTGTTCATGCTCAGGTACACAACGTCTAATAATACCATCCACACTTTTCTTATAGAGGAAAGGATCATCCCAAAAATAATGTCTAAGATCATAAAAGAATTTCTTTCTTTGTTGAGAAGTGAAGTGTGGAGGCAAAACTTTACCAACAATAAAATTTGCATAGTTGGCAAACCAAGGAGATGCAACTTTAGCACTAGAAACATTAACAATTGCAAGTTGTTCATTAACAAAGCTATCATTAATAGGAATAGGATCATCAGGTATGCTTTCCATCCTAGAGAGATGATCAGCAACTTGATTATCCTCCCCTTTCCTATCAACAATGTGTAAATCAAATTCTTGCAATAGAAGTACCCATCTTATTAGTCTAGGCTTAGCATCTTTCTTATTCATCAAGTATTTAATAGCAGAATGATCAGTATGTATTGTGACTTTTGAATCAGTAATATAAGGTCTAAACTTGTCACAAGCAAACAGTACTGCTAAAAATTCTTTCTCAGTTGTAGCATAATTCTTTTGAGCAGCATCAAGTGTTCTACTAGCATAATAAATAACATTCAGTTTCTTATCAACACGTTGGCCCAAAACAGCCCCAACTGCATAATCACTAGCATCACACATAATTTCAAAAGGCAAGTTCCAATCAGGAGGTTGAATAATGGGAGCAGTGATTAAAGCATTCTTCAAAATATTAAAGGACTCAATGCAATCATCATTAAAAGAGAAAGGAACATCCTTTTGCAGAAGATTGGTTAGAGGTTTTGATATTTTGGAGAAATCCTTAATGAACCTACGGTAAAAACCTGCATGCCCAAGAAAACTTCTTATACCTTTGAGGTCCCTTGGATATGGTAGTTTTTCAATAGCTTCAATCTTTGCTGGATCAACTTCTATTCCTTCTCCAGAAATCTTATGCCCAAGAACTATACCCTCAGTAACCATGAAGTGACACTTCTCCCAATTAAGAACCAAGTGTTGGTCTTCACAACGCTGTAAAACTTTGTTAAGGTTGAACAAGCAATTATCGAAGGAAGTACCATACACAGAAAAATCATCCATAAAAACCTCCATTATCTTTTCAATATAATCAGCAAATATAGCATTCATGCATCTTTGAAAAGTAGCAGGAGCATTACATAAACCGAATGGCATTCTCCTGTAAGCAAAAGTACCATATGGGCAAGTAAAAGTGGTCTTTTCTTGATCATCCTTATGGACAGGAATTTGCGAGAAACCTGAATAACCATCTAGATAGCAAAAGTGAGAGTGTTTAGACAACCTTTCTAGCATTTGATCAATAAATGGCAATGGATAATGATCTTTTCGAGTTGCTTTATTCAATTTTCTGAAATCAATAACCATCCTATAACCAACTACAGTACGTTGAGCCACAAGTTCATCCTTTTCATTTGGAACAACAGTCATTCCACCCTTTTTAGGAACACAATGAACAGGACTAACCCACTTACTGTCAGCTATAGGATAAATGATACCAGCTTCAATAAGTCTTATTACCTCTTTCTTACCACTTCTTTCATTTTTGGATGGAGGCGGCGTTGAAAATCAACAACAGGTTTTGCATCTTCCTCCAGATTAATTTTATGCATACATAGAGCGGGGCTTATACCTTTAAGATCATCAAGAGAGTATCCAATGGCTGGTCGGTGAGCTTTTAGCACATCAAGTAATTTCTCTTCCTCTTCAGCTGAAAGGTTAGCACTAATAATGACAGGATATATGCTCTTCTCATCCAAATATGCATATTTCAGATTTGCAGGCAAAGGTTTCAATTCAAAACTAGGATCCCCTTTAGGTGGTGGTAGCACTCCTAAATTATCAGGTGGGATATGCAATTGTAATTGTGGTGGTTGTTGCCATAATATTTGTTCCAAAGCCTCTTTTTCCTCATCATTAAATGGTTCATCTTGATTAAGCATATAACGTTCTACAACATCAGTTGAAGCTACAGCTATATGAGCAAGAGTTTCAATTAAATTATTAGGAATTGGCTCTTTCTCAACATGTTTATCAGCAAATTTGGAAAAGTTAAATTCAAGTTTCTCACCAGCACATTTAATAAACACTTTCTCTTTAGGCAAATTAATTTCAGCACCAACAGTATGTAAGAAAGGTCTACCAAAAATGATAGGACAAAATGAATCTTGAGGACAACCAAGCACAATAAAATCAGCAGGGTATTTTATTTTGCCAATCAATACTTCAACATCTCTAACAATTCCAAATGGACTAATATAATCTTTATTAGCAAGTTGAATTGTCATACCTGTCTCTTCCATAACAATGGGATCAATATCAGGCTTGATCTCAAGATAAAGAGAATATGGAATGACACTAATACTTGCTCCAATATCACATAGACCATGATAACTTGAAGTCCCAATAGAGCATGATATAACAGGTTTCCCAACTTTGGCCGAATTACCTTTGATGACTTTGGTAGCATCTTCACATAGATAAACATCCACTGGGTCTTCTTCATTTAGTTGCTTGATAACAGAAATTTGAGTGTTGACTTCCACCTGTTCATAAGGCTGAGAACATCTTTTGTTACTCTTGTTAGTAACAGCTTTAAGTAAATTCTCCTTAACTTGGTTTGGAAATGGAGGTGGTTCAACATACTCCTCAATTGTCACAGATGACATTGGTTCAACCTGTTTAATAACTTTAGGAACAACAATAGATTGTTTAACAGGTTCAACATAAACTTCAAATCCACTTTTTGGAACACAGATATGATCAGCAAAACCTTTAGCTATTTCAATTATAACATAAGGATCAAGACCAAAAGTATCACTCAGATTTTTAAACAGAATAGAAGTAGAGAAATTCTCTACACATGAATATTCATAATCAAAATATGGCTCATTACCTTTATCAAGATCCCAGTGGCTAGTATTTTCAGAAATAGTCTCCAATAAATTCCATGCTTCTTCTTCAGTGTTATTAGTAAAACTTCCACCAGATGAATTATCCAGAATCTCCTTGTGCTTCATAGGTAGTCTCACATAAAAGTTTATCAATATAAGTTTCCTTGTAAGATCATGACATGGATTCTTGCGAAGGAGTTCCTTTAACCTCCCCCAAGCTTGAGTAATACTCTCTCCCAGATGTGGCCAGAAATTGAATATATAGCAGCGGTTATCATAAGCTTCTTTAGGAGTAAAATATTTAAGAAAGAAAACCTTCCTCAAGATACTCCATTCATTCTGGACCTCTTCATCCAAGACCTGTACCAATCACGAGCATTACCAGATAAAGACAAATACAATAGCTTCCTTTTTACCTGATCCTCTGAAATACCAGGTAGTCTGAATAAGCCACATATGTCCTCAATTATTTCCATGTGCTCGCGTGCCGACTTAGTTCCATCTCTGTAAATGGATTTTTCATAACTCTTTTAACATGACCCATGGGAATTTTATATCCCACTTTAGGTATCTCAGCACAGCAGTTTCAACCACCTTTGCAGTAGTGGCATAAGCACTTTCATATAGAGCAAGATGCAGCGAGGCACGATTCATAAATGCCATAGTAACAATGAGATAAACAGCTTTCAAGTTTCCTTACCAAACTTCTTACCAATAGCGCTACGCTCCCCGGCAACGGCGCCAGAAAAGTATCTTGATGGCTCCCAAGTGCAGGAGATCAATTGTAGTACCTTTCAATTAGAAAAGGTTGTCGAACCCACGAGGAGCTGAAGGTATTGGTTAGTAAGATTGATAAATAAAACAATAAAAGATGCAGTGTTTTTGGTATTTTCAGTTGTATAATTGCAAGCAGATAACAGATAGTAGCAAGTGAAAGCTCTCAAAGAGAGAAAGCCCAATCCTCTTATGTGGCAAAAGGACAAGCTCAAGTGATGTGTAACTTATATGTGGCAAACGTTCCCGAGGGCGGCATGGATGATGCTAGGCATAGAGATTTATTAAACAACACGTTGAATATCTTGTCAAGTTTTAATCTTCTTTGGACGGAGCCATAATTAGGTATAGCTAAATAAATAAACTACAACCCCTTATGATGGATCATGTGGCCAAGCAAATGACTGCACAAGAATTATTAAGACTAAAGTCCCACCATAGCATTACACTCTAAGGTCCCCGATACTAATACCCTCATAATATAACTTCATGACTCGGTCTCAGGTTTACGTGTCCTCCCAAGTCTCCATCAATTCATTACACTACGGTGTTCTCCTATGAGCCCATAAAGGTGAAGTGTTGTGCAGTCGACGTTCGCACAACACCATCATAGAATCACATAAAAGATAAACTCTTGACAAAATACCAACACATGTCATATATAAATCAATGCCAATTCATCCTATGCCCTCAGGAACATACGGGAACTACTCACAACGTGCGAACATGATCATAATCAGTGGCATAAGTGGTACAACACAATCTGAAATTATAACTTCACCACCAAATAATGACAAGTACTCAATCACAAACATGAATAGTAGCACAAGACAAGTATCTAGGGTATAGCAACTCTCAAACTGCGAGGGGAACGGAGTGGATCACGGTGATGATGATGGTGATGGTGCTGGTCTTGATGGGGGTGATGATGTAGAGGCCTCCTCCCACGCCAAGGAGGAGAGGTGATGACGATGACGATGATTTCCCCCTTCTCCGGAGTTCCGGAGCAGCAGGATCTGACCCCCCTCGGAAGGGATCAGGAGTTTCGCCGCCGCGACCTCGGATGGACTTGGAAAAATTAGGGCGTTACTTTTCGGGCGAGACGAAGGCGTCGATAAAAAGCCCCAGGCGAGGAGGTGCCCGAGGCCAGTTTGGGTGGTCCCACGCGGCCAGGTACATGGGCCGCGTGGGCCACCCCCATTTGGCCCTCGTGGCTCTCCTCTCTTCGGTCTTCTTCCCTCTGCCTTTCTCCCGATGAAAAACTGACGCAGTATTTTTCCTTTTATTATTTGAGGTCCTGTAGCTCCTGAAACATTAAAGACAAGAAAAAGGAGGTTTTCTGCCTCCCAGAAATTAAATACCAAAAATAGGGACTTTGTATGAAAGTCCCCAAAATCATCTAAAACATGTAGAAACAATCATATAATCATGCAAATAACATTCTAGTATGATACTAAAAGTTATATAAATGATGATATAAAATGAACGTACCACCCAACCGCACCACCTTTCTCGGCACCCAAGCAAAGGGGGGGGGGAATTCCCCTCCTACATGGGCCTTAAGGCCCAATTCGGTTTTTCCTTGGGGCCTAGCCGCAGCCCTAGATGGGCCCATGGGCTAGGGTGGCTACCCCCCATGTGGTGTTAGCCACGTTGGGTATCCCTAGGACCCCTCCCGGCACTTCGTTCCCTCCCCAGTGTTTGCCCGATTAAATCCCGAACTGGTATTTCCATTTTACAGAAAATTTCCGGAATTAAACCAACATCATATAAACCTATTTATATGATCCGGGACATTAGATGTCCGCATATGCATCCTCCGAAAGAGTATTACCTTTATATAAATCCTCGGAATAAATCCGACAGTAATATAAACCATTTCTATTACTCCGAGACAATACTATGTCTGCTTGGTTGTTCTCTCTTGATAAAGATATTATCTACCACGCGGAAAGACCATTCCGATGATACTCTCTCCTTATCCAGACCAACCATAATATACAACTCACTAGACCTGACTTAAGCGTGTGACCCCTACAGGTTCGAATAACAATTGGCCATGATCAGAGGTACTTATCCGATCAAATGTTCAGGGTCAGAGCCCATGGACGACCTAAATGACCACCTCTTGTCATATGAAGAACACTCTGTTGAACCTGTTGACTATTAATATATCATTCATATTACTCACGATACTGAACTTACCCGAGATAGTATTCCTGATATTTCCATGAATTATTCCTTGATTCACTATATCTTCGTCTATCTCGTTAACCGGTAAGTTTCCTTTTCTCGTTCCCATAATCCGATATCCCACATGATGTAACTTCATCATGCATTGTCTGCAGAACATATTGGATATCATACATACCGAGTGGGCCCTGGAAGTATCTTCCCATCTTGCAACATTAGGATATATGCGCACCTTTGTAATTACCTAGTGACTGCCGTTACGATCACCCTGTTACGGCCGTGATGGTTGACAGTACCAAAGTAACTCTTCCAATATGCACAACCCTAATAACTTCATGGTCTAAGAATGTAATACCCCGCAGTTATAGGATTCGAGAGGGTAGAATTAGGAATTGCATTTGTGCATTCATGCATCTTTTGGTGAAATCTGGAAAATTTTCGCGCTTTTGTGTTAAAAGGATCTAGGGTTGACGCCAGACGAGTGTTGAGGGGCTGGGAGACAGTCATCGACAGATAGTCTATATGTGTCGATACACCGAAGTCATATTTTCAAAATACAATATCATTATTGCTTAAAACCAATATTTGGATTTCAAAAGGAATTATATCAAATCTAAATTTAAATCAATTCTATATCTTATCTATTCTCTTACCAACACATATATACATTTATATCAATAAAACATAATGGAAATAAGTGGAGGAATAATTCAAATCTTATTGCTTCACAACACAAACTCTTATACAAAATTCATCTCTCTTAAATCAAAAACAAAGTTCTATTGAATTCACATTACAAGTCTTCTCAAAGCTAGATATACATCTTCATTGAAATGATTACTAATATATCTTACAACCATTGAAAACTACAAATAGGAATAATAAAATTCCTAAAACTAAATTCTTCATGTATTCCTTGGAGATCTCCTAATCTGCAAAATAAACACCACAAATAAAAGGAATTGGGGGTTAATATTAGAATGTTGCCAACACCATTTGGTGCTGGCATATTAATGTATTGAAATCTGGTTTTAGCCAAATTAAAACCAAGGTTCAAAGAGGCTAATTGGAGAATGCAAATAAATAAAAGGCAACCGTGGGACTGATCAATTTTGATCATGCTCATTTAATCCGAAGGCAACATTTAGGGGCAAAGGCATATTTGCTCAGCACTGATTAGAAACATCTTAGGCAACCGAAAGCAAAGGCAACTAGTACTGGCTAGAGCATTGATCTCATGATCTGATAAAGAAGCAACGCAACACATATAATTTACACTCTCCAATTTGAACCAGAAATCAAATTTAAAAGAAGGCAGCAGTATGGGTATCACATTTGCCAATGTATTAGGCAAATGGATCCTAATTCCATCCTTAAGCTAGTGATTAGCTTAATAAGCACATACACTTGAATTTAAATATCTCAAACCGACTATGTAAATCATTCCTTCACAGCCAAGGATTCCATCACAAATATCTGAAGCTAGATAAGATCAATGACTCAATACATATCACCAAGGGGTGATGAACTGCACAGCAGCAGCAGGAGCTTATCTCCAAGGTTAAAAGGAGAGCCAAGAACAGTCAAATAAGGCAGCTCGAGGTGAGAAGGGCCACTGTAAGCAGGTTACTCACCACAGCCAAGTTATCCGGGTGTCACAAGCACAACACTCCCCAAATCTGTATAAATATATGGCCAGACCGAAGTACAACTCACACACACAGCTCGCAGTAATCACAACACACACATTTTCATCTGTTCTTCACCAAGAACAACCACAAACCACAAGCACATCATGGAAGTAACCTGAACCTATCCAATCCAAGCCATTTTAGCTAGATAAATACACTCTAGGAATTTTGAAGCAGCGAGGAGGAGGAGGCAAAATCCACAAGACGCAGGTTATCTTCATATTCCAGAAGCACAAGCTGCTCAACAACAGCAGGTTGATCCTGTGAGCTAGAGAGAGACCAAGCAGGTTCTGTAAATGACAGAACCATGCTAGAGAGATGTTTTCAGGATTTGTTCTTAACAGAACCTTGTTAAGCAAGGTAGGGTGCTGTAGAAAGAAGGTTTTGCAAGGCAGAGAAGCATATGTTCTTTGCAATAAACTAGGAAAGAGAGAAGAAAGGAAGTGCAGTTGCTTGTTTTAGCAATTGTTTGAGCATAAAGGGGCAAGGGAAAATAGCAGCAGTGTAGTATCTGTTCTTATTTGTTTTACCAAAATTTTACACAAGACAGTGAACCAGCAGAGCTGGACTAGCTGTGCTTAGCACATCTTTGCACTGAAAGAAGCACAGGAAAGCATAAAAAACATTTCTAAACAAGTTAGCTACTGTGTAACTCGCAAGGAGGCATCACAGCAAGCAAAACCTGTCTAAAACATGCCTAAACCATTTCTACATCATCACTAGACCATGTTCTAGTTCAGTTTTGGACAGAATCATCACAAGATTTAGTCTAGAATTATTTTTCTTCATCTGTGAGCAAGAGATGCTCTAAAATAATTTCCTGAGGTAATGGAGTGATCTAAACATGCTAGATCTACACCATTCATCTCAATTCTTGATGCACATAGATTAATCAGTGCATATCCGAAAGCAATTCATCTCCAATTCCATCAAGAACCTAAGCAACATAAATTATCCATGCTCAATCCAAATCCAGTAGTATCTAGAAATAGCAGAGGCTAGGAGAAGGAGAAGAAGGAGGGAAAGAAGTTCTTACCGTGCGTCCATGGCCGTAGCTCCACGGCGGCGAGGCAGTGCTCACGCTACCGTTGGAGGGGGCACATGGAGGTCGTGGAACCAACACCACCGCACCACGGCGGCACAGAGGTTGAAGCTCTGCGCCGAGCCATGGTGGGCACGCCGGAGAAAAGGTACCGGAGGCAAGTGAGCGGCGCCGGCACCGTAACCCTAACCCTAGAGTTGGGTTGTGTGTGGCCGCGAGAGGAAGAAAGACACGAATCGCTCGGGCTAGATGGAGGAGCGGAGCGAGGGGATCATTTTGCCCCAAGCCACGACGGCGGAGGCGGCCAGAGTTGGCCGGAGCAGGGCGGCGACGGCGCAGGCGACTCGGGCGCCAGAGATAGTCGAGCACGGGCTCGTGCGTGTGCGAGAGAAAGAGGAAGGAGAGTGGCTCGGTCGGTTGACCGGACCCGAGCCCACTCTTTGACCTGGTTCAACCAGGGGTTGACCAGGGACCTTTTTGTAAATACACTAATTTGTGAAATTACACTGAGTTTGAAAACTCAGTATGAATTCAAATAAATTCCTAAAAATACAAATAAAATATCTATACATAACAGAAGGAAGTAAGCTATTCAAATTAAATATCTACTTGAATTTTTTAAAAGTATTTCCTGTAGCAAAAATTCAAAGGATCCTTCAGTGGAAATGACTTTGAAATATTTCAAATTATTTTCAAAAGAAATAATATGGGAAAATTAAATACTAAGTTCAAAGTATAATTTGAACTATATCATGACTATCATGTCACTCATCCTAAATAAAAATCTGAATAAATGACCATTTAAAAAATCATTATCAAAGCTTTTAATAAATTTCTGGGGAAAAGCATTGCATCCTATGCATAATAGCATACATTTGGATTTTTGAACATTGTCTCATACAGACAATGATGTTGATTTTCAGAACACGAGGTTCCCAATTCACCGGAAGGTTTAGATTGCATTACCTATCAGTCTCAAGGCAAGTTTCAACTTGCATGTCCTTGATTGATTATTTTTATCAAAGTAATTGCAAAGTACTATGGTTTATCATTGCATGAAAAAGAAAAACCTATTTTCGAATGATGTGAATTGCTATACTTATTATGGTTGGCTGGCAATGGAACCACGGTTTGATGTTGTGGTGGAGGTTCCATTGTACGGGAAAGTATATACCTAGGATTAATAACCCATGGCCCAGTGATCCTTACGTGCCGTATCGATAGCATCAGCCAACAGATTCACTATGGATGGGCTTGTCAGAGGTTTCTTCCCTCGTTCGCATATCCTCGGCAGACTATTACCTGGTTGCGTCCGTTGCGGCGGCCAACAGCTGTTGCGGTGGCTCCGTGCTCTAGCGAACCCAGGCGGCGGTCGCATCACCGGCAGTTGCGGAGGAGCGACGCCGGCTCCTGCCAAGGCGCATGACCACCGTTGAGGTATCGTAACCAGAAATTGATCTAATTTTTTCACATGGCTTCAAGCCATTTATTTTGCAAACAAGATAAAGATTACTTAACCGACGTAGCATCATTAGAGAACCTTGTGAGATTACAGGTTGGTCCGAGGATGATTAATTATTACTCCTTTCATTTAGCAAATAGCACGATATGAGATGATTAATTCGTTGCTGCAGTTCTGGCATCTTAATTTCGTATATATGCGCGCTGGAGACAAGTCCCCCTTGAAATATTCGTTAGCAGCCACCGCTTATACCTGCGTTTAATACAGTATTCTTTTAGTCATGCAATCCGTATTGAACCTCAAATTGAAACTCTTGTTATTATTAGCAGCCAAATGCTTAATTGAACTCAATCATTTTGAATGTATTTCCCAGCATGCTCGTACAAGACCTGCTGATGAAACCCAGCAGATGAAAGAGGAGCTGTATGAGGTCTTATGTAAGGTGGGGAACATGGGAGAGAGGGGGTTGCTCCAGGATCTTGCTGCGCACGTCAATCCAAGGCCACAGGACATGCGGTGGTACAGTATCAAACATATGCAGATTTGAAATATTTCTGCATTCCTTCGTCCTTCCCTGTTTGATAGGAGTTTGATTATTTTTATGATCTTATTTCACCTACCTGTAGGCGCGGGTTGAGGGTAGCAAGAAGGATCGGCAATTTTGTAGAGACAACTGGGACAGCTCTGTTTGTTTCACTTGTTGTTGTTGTTAATGGTGTGTACGGAAGCTATTACGCAGCAGTGGAAAGAGCACGCGGCAATGGAGATGCAAGATCAAGTGAAGAAGCAGGCTTTAATGGAGAGGGAAAATCAAGTGGAGACTCTGATGGAGAACCAAGGATGACGGAAATCAATATACTATCGTAATTCCAGAAATGTGTACCATATTCTAGAACTTCAGTACTTATCTTCTGTGTGTTTGCTCTGTGGATGATCAGCTATGTGGAAGTTCTTTGATTGACCGTATTATTATGTTATATTATACCTACATGAATCCCTGGGTTATTTTGGGTTGAGCTTGCCTGTTTTCTCCGGCTTGAAACTGTCTTCTCTTAAATTGTGATGTTTTTCTTGTCGATCTCATGTATTTACAGGGGAAAGATATAGTAGCAACCTGATAGGTAAATTCTAAATTAACTCATGAGCACTTGATGTGAACTTGCATTTTATGGCACTTGATAGCCGGCTTGTGCTGAGCCAGGGGCAATGCATGGTTCGCGACACAGTCCCTAAGGCACGTGTCCCGGTCGAACTAGTTGATGCAAGAGATGATCAGATTACACGCACCAAACAAAAAATCAATGGTTTCCTCTTCCTTATCCTAATCACTTGCTTGAAGATCCCAGCGGAGCAGCGGAATGCGAAGGCGGAGCTCAACCTGCTTCTTGTGTTCCCGTTCCATCAGGCAGACGAGGCGCACTACCTCTATGCCCGTGCCACTCTCGCGCCCCGCCCGTCCCCATCACCGCCGAGAAGGCCGACCTCTACCGGTTCGACCCGTGAGAGCCACCGGAGAGGGCGCTTTTCGGCACGCTCGCAATTTACCACGGGAAGCCGCCACGATGGGTCAACACCTCTGGATGCGCAGCCAAGATGAAGGACGACACACTCAGGCTCGTCTAGTGTGTGCTTTGCGCCTCTAAACAAGAACAAATGGGAGATGATGCAGCAGGACAAGGCAGTATCGTGGGGGAAGTTGGAGGTTGACAATGGCTATAGCGTGGACCGGTTTATGTTCAGTTTGAGGTCGACAGCGACCTCAAACTGAACATAAATTAACCGCGCAATGCGGGAAACTCCCCGCGCTCTGACGAGGTTCCTAAAAAAAGGTCGACATCGACAATGAGGTCGAGGTGGAGCTGCAGCTTGCCTAGATACTTATCAAGCTTAGCTTCTGGTATCTCGGTAGCAATACTCACTGGGTTTTCTTCTACCTATCTAGCTTACGACAGTCAATAGTTGGTAAGTTGTTGCAGCCTGCAGCTAGCTACGATAGTGTTTGTGAATTCGTGGGACTCTGTTTGTGGTTTTGTTCCTTCTTTACGTACTGCAAATCAATTTTCTCCGGTACTTTTCTGAAAAAGGACTGATGATTAATCAGGAAGGTATGCTAAATTGCTTAGTTACCCTTTTGACCGATTCATTTCCTGAATATGCTGCACTGGTGGCAGTGGCGGAGCCAGCACTTTGCTGTAGCCTGGGCAAAGTCTAGATGAACATCCACTGTTCAACGCGGTTTGCCCATCTAAACTTAGCATGAATCCTCTATCACCGGCAATTATTTTAATGGAGCTCACCAAGCTAGATTAGCACGGGCAGCCGACCGGGCATGCCCGGGCAGGATTGGCTTCAGCAAAATACCCAAGGAGGGCTCACTCATGAGCATATCACTCAATTTGTAAAGCTTTGGGAGATGATAGAGGAAGTGCATCTCTCTCATGACACGCCGGATAAAATCACTTGGAAGTTCACGAGCAGTGGAAACTATTCGGCAACATCGGCGTATAACATGTAATTCTTGGGACATACCACTTCAACGATGCCGGCCTTCGTTTGGAAGCCTTGGGCTCCCCCAAAGTACAAGATATTTGCTTGGTTGGTACTCCAAAATCGTGTGTGGACGGTGGATGGACTCCATCGGAGGGGGTGGCCAAATTGTGGACTTTGTAAGCTTTGCAACCAAGTGTAAGAATCGGCCGCGCACCTTCTATTCAAGTGCCGCTTCACCACTAAAATTTGGACGTCTTTGAAGAATTGCCTTGGGCTTCATGACCTTGTACCGTGAGTTGGCAAGGCATCGATTCCGTTAAAGCTTGGTGGGGAGGTGATCCACAAGAAGGGATATGCAAGAAAGTCACTAGCTTCCCTTGCCATGCTAGTCTCTTGGAAACTTTGGAAGGAGCGGAATGCCCGCGTCTTCCAAAACAAATCAACAACGTACGTCATGCTCGTTGAGAAGATCAAAGAGGAGATGAACATGTGGTGTCTCGCTGGGGCCAATGCTATTTGTAATTTCATGCCGCGAGAGTAGAGCCTTTTCTTTTCGTGCCTTGGCCGCTTTGGTCAAGGCTTGGCCTGACTCTAAAACTCCTCTCTTAATTAATGAAAATGATAAATCTTTTTTCCTTGTTTAAAAAAAATAGCAGAGCTAATTTCTGTTGGGTCACCAGCTCTCATTGGTGATGTTACCAAATCTATTACAGTTATCTTTTTCTATGCAGACTACGCAAATCTCGCTCAATCTCTTGAAACAGAAGGTTATGTGGATAAATAAATTTTTGTTCTTCATGGCTATGAACATTCTTCAAATCTAGCTAACGTCTCTGCTGTTCTTGCCAAGATATCTGAGAGTGTCAGTGCCAGAACTGCCGAGGAAATTTTGGCAAGCATGCCCATTGTGAACTATTGTCTCCAGAAAATGAGGAGTGGCATGAAATCGTGTTTGCAACTTAGCATCTCCACCGAGATCCCCCAAAGCACACAAACACCAATTGGGGTGCCGGACACGAAAAATGGCCACACCTGCACCCCCAAGTGTTCGGTCCGACCCAATTTTTGTCTGGCACCCCACACAGGGCCTCTAAAGTTGAGGGCCTACTCGGTGCTGCCGGACAGCGGCCGGACACGCTCTCTGATAGGTGGGACCCCTTGTCATAGACACGCGGGGAGGCAGAACGGCCGGTCATTCAAAATAATGACTTCGTCGGTTTCCCAGACGGCTTCACCTCTTTCCATGCGCCGCCATGAGGCATGCCAACGCGTCACCGGCATTGATGTCGGTGGCGTCTCGGCCGCTTCCTCTACCCTGCCTCTTATAGCGTGGCGCCTCAGATATCCCCCGCATCAGCTACGGCTTCCTTCTCCCTCCCTCCCATGCGCAAACCGACGAGGCCGACACCTCGAACATCGACGCCTACCGGGGCCACAACCTCATCATCGACGAGGCCTGGTTGTTCAAGCGCTTCGACCTGTACATGCCGTGGTGACTACCGCCTTCCTAAGCGGTGGCGGCTGAGCTTCGCTGGTCGCGTCGTCCTAGCGCTGCTCAGCGGCCGGGAGCTGAACTTGCGCGCTATCTAGTGATGATCTAGTTTTCGTTCTACTGTCAAATTTTGAAATCAATAAAGTTTTGGTTCTTTTTACTGTGGGTTTCAATATCAGAATCAGAGAGCGCGCTAGAGTTAGATCTCATCCAAATTCTAGTCACTAATAAAATAACAGAGAACAAGAACTTCAAAATTCGAGTCACAACTTAAAGAATAGAGAAACAAGGGTTGAGAGCCGGTGTAAATCAGGGTCCAAACGACTACTATTAGAGATGTCGCGGAAACATGGCCGTCTGAGGGCTACTCAGAGCCGGTTAGATATCCTGCCTGTTTCCAATGGTTATATTTTTGGAGACGGTCGTTAATAAAAACCAACGCCAACATTATCAGAGATGGACGCAGAATTTCAACTGGCCGAGGACATTCATACCAGACAGTCAATTTTTATTTTACATTAACCGGCTCTAGGTCGCGTCTCTAAGAGCATCTCCACCGGCACGCTCCAAATGACCCCCCAAAGGCCCATTGGGGGTCCGGACGGCAAAAACCACCACCAGCGGCACCCCCAAAGGGTCGGCCCGAGCGAAATCGTGTCCGGCACCCCCGAAAGGGCCCCCAACTTTGGAGGCCCTCTCGGGGGTGCCGGACATGGCCTCCGACAGGGGTGGACCACCCGTCATACACACAACGCCCGCGTGCAGGGGTTTAAGGTGCCGTGCAGGAGGCCGTTCCGCCCGCGTTAATGGCGACGTGTTTCCGCAGGCGACGAAGGGACGGGGCAGCGATGTGTCTCCCGCACGCCTCGCATTAACGGCGGCGCCTGCTGAGCGCCCAGCCTTTCCCGGCTTCCCAAGCGGCGCAGTGGCGGAGACGTGTCGCCGCCATTAACTCCGACGCGACGCGTGCTCACCCACCCGCTTCCCTCCTCGACCCTGGACGGCTATAAAGAGGCCCCCGCCATGCACCCATTTCTCCACACCACCACCGACGCTCACCGTAGCCCTCACCACCGCCCGCCCGTAGCAATAGCATGCCTCACCACCTCATGGGCCACCCTCACCCAGGCAGCTCATCGTGCTCACCCCACGGAGCAGGAGCCAGCCGCCGATGAACCCACCTTCGATTGGGCGGAGGTGGACGACGTCGACGTCGACGAGTAGGAGGAGCAGGAGGTGACGTACCCGGGCAGGAGCCGCCTCCGGAGCTTCACGAGGTGCCGCCGCCGGTGTAGGAGCCGGAGCAGGTGGTGCTGCCGCCGCCGCTGTGGCCAAACCAGGTGGTTGCCGCCAACTCGTTCGAGAGCTGGCGCAACGAGCAGGCAAGCCGCCAGGTCCTGCTCGGCTACGAGGCAGCTGGGGACGCCGTGGAGGCCGCCATCATCCAAGCCTCCATCCTGAGCGCTGAGCGCGGAGCGCGAAGAGCGTTGCCGCGTCTTCATGGCCGCCGAGTGGGCGGCGTACGAGCAGCTCAACGCCCAGGCGGAGGAGCCCAGGCGGCAACAGCTCATCGCCCATGCGGAGGAGCTAGCGCATGCGGCCTTCCAGCTGCGCGCCAAGCGGGAGTCGCATGAGGAGCTGAACCAGCAGCGGCTGGCGAGGCAGGCGTAGGCGAGGCAGCGGCGGCGGTAGACAGGGATGCCGAGCGTCGGGAGGCAGACAGGGATGCCATGCGCCGTGCTGCGAGCGCGCTCTGGCAGGAGAGACGTGTGCGCTCGCACTTAGCCCAGAGGCAGAAGGCCGTGCACGACGACGAGGTTGGCCCGAGCGGCGGCGTTTAAATTAGGATTTAGTTATCGTTTTAGTTTAAATTTCTATCGTTTTAGTTTAAGTTTGTAACGTCTTTAAGTTTGTAACTTATATCGTTTCAGTTTAAATTTGTATTGTTTTTAATTAGTTCGAATGTCGCTGCGGAGACATGTTGCCGCCCGCAAGGTGTTCGATCAATTGTTCGCGTTTGGGGGGCGGGCCTTTGGGGTGCGCCGCTGTGGGCTGCACCATTCAGTTGACCGGACACAGGTCCGGCACCACCCAATTGGGCCTCGATTGGGGGGTGCCGGACACCCCATTGGAGGGTGCAGGTGGAGATGCTGTAATGTGATGTTTTGTACTGGTGTATTCTTATTCCTGTAGCCGTGTAGCCTGTATATAAAGGACTAGGAAATTGTCCGTGCGTTGCAACGGGTACAGATTGAAAAAAATTTGGAGTTACATGTAATTTCCTGAGACACACTAACATTTGATACAACATAATCTCTATACAACAGAATTATTCACACAAATAAAATGATAAATAGTCAATAAACCACGTTGCTTTTGTTGGCCTTGTTTATATTGAAAGTTTAGGAATAATATCACACGAGTGTTTTAGATTTCAGGATTTAGTTTCGCATGTGTTGTTTATTGGACTGGGCTCATGGAGAAAATGGAATGCTAGCTGGGCTAACTGAAATAGGCTCAATAGAGAACTGAACGACATGTTTAGTTTCAAAACAAACAGACAATTCAGTTCAGGTTCAGGAGAAACACAAGACTTTGGCTTCTACAAATTCGACGATTGCTTTGCCGGCGAGGCTTGCCAGCGATGGTATGGGCATGATCAGGAGATTATGGGGTTACATTTTTTAAAATAAAAGTAGAGTTTGCTGCACGTGAGAAGATCGGTCATGGCCATGCCATGGTCTTGGGCTAGACTACCTGTACCACAGGAAGAAGGTGATCCATGTTGCTGCAGAACAACGCTATTGGGACGGTCTCTGAAACACAAATATTTGATACAATACAACCATTCACATGCAGGTTTTCGTTCTTCATCAACTCCATCATTCATCGGCTAGCAGTAGCATTATCAGCAGCATCTAGTAATCAACAAGATTACAGGGGATACAAATGAGAGCATCAGTTAAGCAATCAGCAGAAGCAGTAATCATAAACAAAACAAACCGACAAAGAGGTAGCAATCAGCAATAACAGAAAAGTACAAAGAGCCACATCAATGTAATCTATCCTCTCAATCTCTCACATGCAGGAGTGGAGGCGCTTAATCTCCTCTCTATCCCTCTCGCTAGCAGCAGCTGAGGCAGAGCAGGAGCACGATAGGCAGTAGCCACAATAATTACCGCAGCATTTGCAGGAGCGTGGTATCCTCTACCTGACCTCTCCCATCCGACCCAACTCCGATCCCCATCTCCTCCCTGATCCACTTCTCCAGCAACCGGCCTCCCTTCCCCATCTTCTCCCCCTTGCTCCACCTCTCCCGGTGCCTCCCTCCCCTCATCCCAGATCCGCATGGCAAATGTATGCGGCTTATTGGAACTATGAGCAGCGGAGGTGCGCAACCTGGTCAAGCTTGCCCAGCACGCCGGTCGTGAACCGGTCGGAGAGCCTGGTCTGCTCATGGATGTCACGCCTCGTGTTGGAGTCGGAGGAGCGCGTCCTCGACAGGAACCATTGCGCCGCCTCCCTGACGGGGCTCTCCGGATGATACCATAGTCGATGGGATTGCGGATCGATCCTCACCGAGACGGCCTAGGTGCGTGACGTGGGCCTACCTATCGGGTGCCCCACTATGAAGATACCTGGTGCATGCAAGGACTAGGGCCCAACCGGAGGTCTACTAGAAGATGATGATCAAGACCCACGAAGGGAGCCCAAGAGAATAAAGTACGCCCCAAGGCAGGAGAAACCTAAGTCGGTAGAACCTACCATACCTGTAAACCTAGTCGGTTGCGAACTCCCGAGACCCAGCCTCCTTTATAAAGGCTGGGAGGGCCGCCAATCTAGGGGACAAGCTCATATTCCACCACCAGAACCCTAGCGAGATCGACATCTCGCCGGGATCGCCATTGTAACACCTCTAATCTATCAATAACAGACAAGCTGGAAGTAGGGTATTATCCTCCGGGAGGCTGAAACAGGATAAATCGCCTTGCTTGTCAGCCGTGGTAACTACCAGCACTCCAACTTCTCTTCCTCTCAATCAACCCGGGGTACTCGTCCTGGGATTTGCCGTGGCCACCCCACGACAACTGGCGCCGCCTGTGGGAAAGAAGAGTGCTGGAATCATGGTTGCACCGGCCCCATCCGCAACGATCATCGACTCGACAACAATCACGGCACCGATCTGCTTCGGCTCCTTCAAGTTCGTCCCCCACCCGCCGACCCACCGTTCGGTGTACGCCGATATCTACGGAGGTATGTGCCTTAGTTTCGGTAGCATGAAGTTCCATGTGGACAAGTGGGGGATGCTTCGACTCTCCGATCGCGCGCCCACATCTTCGCCGACTGCGGAGATCGCGCCTGCTTCGACTACGTCGCCTACATCTTCGCCGACTGTGGAGATCGCGCCTGCTTCGACTACGTCGCCTACATCTTCGCCGACTGCGGAGATCGCGTCTGCTTCGACTACGTCGTCTACATCTTCGCCGACTGCGGAGATCGCGTCTGCTTCGACTACGTCGCCTGCATCTTCGTCAACCGCGGAGATCGCATCTGCCTCGACTACGTCGCCTACATCTTCGCCGACTGCGGAGATTGCGCCTGCTTCGACTACGTCGCCTGCATCTTCGTCGACCACGGAGATCGCATCTGCCTCGGCTACACCCGCGCCGTTTTCGACTCCGACACCCGCGGCATCATCGACTGCTGCTTCGCCCGCCAAGTTCTGCACCGACTGCGGCGTCTATCACGTCGCCTCCATCTTCAGCTCCGAGGACAGCTTCGGCGGCGAGAGCAGCAGCAGCAACGCGCACTCGACTGCGCAGTCTTACCCTGTCCAAGTCTTCATGGTGGACGCAAGAAACAACAGGACACCCGACACCGGTCCCCGCCACGAGGAACCGACGTTTCCAATGGAGGTCACCATGCCGGACAAAGTAACAACCCTGACAATCACTCAAGAGATGGGGGTCCAGGCAATGAAGCACGTCCAAGAGTGCACCTTCCCCCCAGCAGAGGCGACTCGAGACGAGATGATGGCTTACCAATATCTCGTATGGAAGGAGAACGAGAAGCTGTTGCGCGAGAAAGCTGATCTAGCCAGACGGAAGGAACTCGCCGACGCGTCGAGTGCTCGACGAGCAGCTTACTCCTTTTCCTCCACAGGACCAACCGTCACAAACGACAATAGGCGCTCCAGACCGCGTATCCACCTGATGGCAGATGTCGATAGGACTGCGGCCACTCGCAACCTCGATTCATCGTTCATGACAGAAGACGCAGACGGGATACCCATCCCCAAAACGGCCTCGGGTGCTCTCATGTCATTGTCCACATACTTACGGCGACCCAACCTCTAGATGGTGACCCCCGCGCCGCTCTACACCGACAGCAAATTCAGGTGCTTCGCCTAGCGGAGGAGGCGCTGATCACAGGAGCCACACCCGCAGCAACAACTCCAACACGAGGAGATCGCGACAGACGCGACCACGAAACAGCAGCACGCGGAGATCGACCTGTTCGTCACCTGCAGGAGGGGGAAGACTTGCACAACGTCATCACGCAACGAACAGTCGACCGCAGTCGCTCCCTTCGACCCGTCAATACCCCGACTGAGGAACTTTACTCGGACGGCGACAACGAGCCTTGTGGTCTTCCCTGCTTCCACTACCGCATCAACGCCACACGAATACCGCGAGGCTTCAAGCTCACGTCGGAGTCAGTCAAGTTCGACGGCACGCAGGATCCCAAACTTTCGCTCGATGATTACATCATCGCAGTCAACTGTCAAGGAGGTACCACGACAACAGCCATGCAGTACGTCCAGTTGATGCTCGTAGGGTCAGCACGTACCTGGCTCCAGAACCTGCCCCAGAACTCTTTCACTTCTTGGGACCAGTTCGAGGATGCTTTCGTCAAGAACTTCCTCGTGACATACTCAAGGCCCGCAACGTTCGCAGAACTGCAGGCCTGCAGGCAGCGCAAAGACGAGACACTTCGCTCCTACATCCAGCGCTGGACACTCCTGCGCAATTCCGTCGGAGTCGTCTCTGAGGACAGAGCCATGGACGCATTCATTCGTGGTGTCACTCGACACGACCTTCGGGAGGCCTTCGGTCGCCTCCGGCCGCAATCCATAGTCGAGCTCATGAAGATCGCAAACGAGTGGGCCAATGGTGAGGACTCTGTACGCAATGAGTTCCCGAACGAGGAAGCAGAACCAAGCAATTGGAATCGCAGAAACAACCGTGACAACGATCTCCGCCAAAAGCGCAAAGCTCGTTTTGATGACGGAGAGACAGCCGAGCTAGTCGCAGCCGGATTCACCGACACCCGAGAAGACCGGAGCCGCGATAACAATCGCTAGAGCAGTCGAAGCCGGGAGGAGTACCGGAACGATGGAAACCAAAGACGCGACTGGCGACGCAGGCCTCGCGACCGGAGCTCACACCCGAGCAGGAGCTCGAGGAACCATGCAAGTTTCATCTATTCAGAAGCGACGAAACCGGCAAGTTGGTCTCCACTCACCTGTTGAAGGACTGCCGGAAAATGCAGCGCATATGTCGTGGGATTATCACGACACATGTCATCTCAGGATGATTTCGTAGGTGTGGGATTTAGGCGACTTAGGATCTTCCGGGAGCGAGATTGCACAGAGGAGAGCGATTTATACAGCTTCAGTCCCCGGGAAACATCATCCGGTAATAGCCCTACGTGCTGTTTGTGGCTAGGTCTTATTCTGTATGCTATGGAGTCGCCGAGATGATGCGGCGGCTCCTCTTGTTTTGTTTACATTGTCTCTCTTGAGATCTAGGTCTAGCCTCTAATTTTTCTTGTCCCTCAAGGGGAGCCCCTGCCTGGTTTATATAGATGGCCAAGCTAGGGTTTACATGAGTTCTAGTCGAATACGTATTGGGGTCTTGGCTTGGCATCCAAGTCATCACATGCCTTGAGTTCGTCATCTGCCAGATAAGCCGCGCCAGATAAGCCTCCGCCAGATAAGCCGCGCCTGATAAGCCGCGTCTGATAAGTCACCGACAGCTTATGTCTTGATAAGTTCATGCGTCGGCTCATACTCAATTAGGTATTCCCCCGACATTAGCCCCCAAGCTTCCGGGTGATTCATAGAGTCAGGCGGAAGATCTTGACTTGATGTTGATGATTTTGCCGACTTGAGTATGTAGAGCTTGGCGACTTGTCGATCTTGAGCTTGGCGACTCACTGATGTTTAGCAATTTGTTGATGTCGATGGCGATAAGTCGCGAGTATAGCGGCTATTGAGCCGCTGGTGCAGAAGCATTGAGTCGCTGATGTTTGTCGATGTCGAATCACGGACGTCGAGTCTGGCGACTCATTAAGTGTCCGGCGAGTTACGAGCATATAGTCTTGTCAAGACATGGATGTAGGTGCACTGAGTTGCCGATGTGGTGGACATTGAGTTGTCGATGTAGAGTCCACCACATCACGGGCATCAAAGACCGAGCTGAAATCATAAAGATGCCAAGTCATGGATACCAAGACATATTAGCCCTAAGCATATGAGTTGCTGAGTCATAAACATCAAAGCAAACAATCATAGGCATAAATAAGCTGAATAGAATAATCTGTTAAGTTTATCAGATGAGCCATTTGGACCCGTTCTGAATCATGGCGGCTCAAGAGTATATAGGTAATGACTGGATTTTAAGCCTTCCGAGTCACTTATTTGACTCGGCAAATGGATATATATTTTTCCCATCTGTTGCAAAATGAGACCTGCATATCAACATGGTATAGAAATTTAGTAGATGCCACCAGATGCTGATGGATGTGTAGCCCCGGAGGGCCGAGTTGTATGCTAGATCATGCTACTCGGGACTCAAAAATATTTCAATTAGACAAAAACTTGATTGTCCTAGCCCCGGGCATTAAGTAGGCATGATTTCATTATCCTGCTTGATGTCATATCATTGCAATTTGATTCTGCAACAGATTGAGCAAATATTGTTGCCGCAAGAAAACAATGATATTTGGAGTAGGGCAAAGCCGCGTATATACTCCGAAATATGAAATATTCGTTGAGCTGATAGGAAAAAAGATAATCCCTGTCAAAACTCTAAATATAAATTAAGGAATCGTCCTTAAAAATTCCACTTGATGTGGCTGTAATAAAATAGATAATGGTGGCTTCAACAGCCAATATCAGGAGATGATCATCCCAATTATAAAAAATCTGGTCGTGCCAATTCAAATTCATATGGCCGAGTTATAGTTTCCTGTTAAATCAAAAGGCAAAGCCCTTGAGGAAGCAATAATAAAAACTTGATAATAATATGTTAGCCTTAACGGCTGGTAATAATTCTGATGAGACTTTAGTACTCTGCATAATAGCATATGGTACCCTGCATGATAGCATAGTATAATCTGCATGATAAATGATATTTTGCATGATAGCAAATGTTATTTTGCATGATAACAAATGGTACGATGCATGATAGCATATGTGATAACCCCCAAGAGCAGGGGATCACTGTAGCACCTCTCAATGTGGAAGTAGGGTATCGATCCGCAGGAGCAAGAAGGAAAAGTTATCTATTCCCTACAACTAAAGTGTCACAAGTTTTAGTTGATTATGCACTAAACAAGTTTAAAGAACAAGATGGTTGATTTAATGGATGGAATTTAACGTAACAAAACAAGAATGTAAAAGTGTCCCAATCCTCTTCAATGCAAGAGGACAAGACAAAGGTTTTCTCTTATAGGAACAATGGACATGGGTTCATGGGTTCACTCAATCCTCTCTCCCATCTATGGTGATTATCATGTTATAGATAAAAAGTACACACAATTGTCATGCTTTAATGGTAAACTTCTATGACGGCTACATGTCCTAAAACACATAGTTGAAAGAAAATAATCATTTGTGTTGCTAGGTCACCCTCGTAAGGCTAGCGTGGTTTGTTGTCACTCCCACATCATACTTCTTCCTTTTTACCCCCGATAAAGAATGTTGGGCGACATTACTGTCACTTAATGCCTATGCCTTCTGTCACAGGCCACTCTCTACACACATACATCATACTTCATAATGGACAATATTCTAAACACTAGTGCAATGATTCATAATTCGTGTGCATGACCACATCTCTCTCATCTATCCATACTTGGTGGTGTCAATCACCTCATGACAAGGATAAACAAGGCATTATGCATAAATCAAACCATCACATGTATCATAGAATATCTCCAAAGTATGACAAACATAAAATCCCAACAACGGTAAATGCATAACAAATATCATCTCATACCACAATATCCACCATAGGAATTACAAAGATAGTTCCATAATCATGCAAGGCACATCATATGGACTTCAACAATGATCATACATAGAGAGATTGATCAAGTTACCACCACAAACCCAAAGTCCAGGGGTGGACTACTCCCCCTTCATCATGGAGACGGTGGAGAAGTCGTTGGAGAAGATGGAGACCACCCCGGCAGCGCCCCGCCGGAGTTTTCCCCCTCCAATCTGCAACTCCAGGTCTCTGTTTCGTGGTTTCTGTGTTTCTGCGGCGCTCCTTTCCGAAGGGCGTCGGGGACTATTTTTATAGTCGTTTTAGGTCAAGACGGAGTCGTGGCGAAAAGATCGACGGCAACGGAGCCTCGAGGCTCCAGATGGTGGGTCCCACGCGGCCAGACCTTGGCCGCGTGGGCCACCCTCTTTTGGGCCTCGGGCCTCCGCTTGTTCGCTTCCTTCGCTCCCAAGTCTTCTTCCTTCCAAAAACTGATGCTCGTAAATTTCCAGGTCATTTGGACGTCGTTTGGGTCCCTGAAACATTAAAATATAGAAAATAGGGTTTTCTGCCTGCGCAGGGTTAATTCCATAAAAATAGGAAATAATAAATATTCCAAAATCATATAAAACATGATATAACCCTTATATGATGCAAATATGATTGGAATATAAGTAATATAGTGCAAAGTTCATGTATGCATTTTACATGCATCAACATCCCCAAGCTTAACCATACTCGTCCTCGAGTATGAAGGTGATAAAACTAACATGGACTTTGCAATTTAATACTAACAATGGATATCAAAGATGATTACTATTGCTACATAGAGTCAAATGATTCATTCTTAAAAGGAGTAGCAATATGCAAGATAGTTTATGAAGTGATATCAAGTATTCAATGCAAGGATGTTCAATGATAATTCACAAAGTGTAACATAAGAAAAAGTACTATGGACCACATGTATGCATAATGATAAGTAAGAACATCCTACAATGGTCATAGAGTATTGATGAAAATCTGAATATAAAAGGTGGACACTTTGGAAAGATATATATGAGTAGAGGTAAAGCATGATAAGTTTCATCTAACTTCCAACTCTCTACTTAAGTTAATGATTGAATGTGGTAATCCTTGGTGTCAAGCTCTCATTCCCCTATCATAGCATCTTGAATGATTAAGTTTAAAGTGAAAGCAAATATGAGTAGTGTGCTTGACAAAGTAAGGTTGAAAGTCTCATGCCCCTTGAATACAAGTACCTACTCCATGTGTTACTCAACTTGGAACAAAGCAAGTTCAAGTTAAATATCATTGTAAGTAATAATAGTATCATTAAGAGCGTCAACTGGGGTACCTCTTGTCCCAGGATATGGAACAAGCCCATATCAAAATGACAAGACAAACAAACAAATGAACAATCTCAACACCCTTTTTATTTACCATTGATAGCTTTTTATTGTAAGGTGTATCACAGAAGGTTCACCATAGCATGTAAGTAAATTTCCACCATGAATGATGCATGGCTTAGATTAGCGGCCCAGGCGTCTCTCTAACCATTTATACAAACTCATTTAAACTTTTTTCCCACATTTATTTCACCCATGATAAGCATCCATAAACAAAAGTACATGATATCAACTAAATGAAATGAAGTGCATGTTGAAAGCTTGCCATGTGACAGCACATATGAGCTAACTCCAACCAAGACATTTGTCAAGCCACAACATCATAATTTTAATCACAATGGGTCATGTTTTATTATGCAATAAAGTAAAGTGTGCATCAAGTTCGTGAGAGCTCTATAACCAACTTTTCCCATAACAATCAACAACATAAGCATTTTCATTCAGAGGTATAGATAACACAAAATCATGATAAACATACTCGGAATAGCATAAAGCTAATAGGTAGATATGGTGGACTCACTGGAAAAACTTTGGTTGAAGGTGTTGGAAACAAGTTTTTACTTGTTGGAATTTTTGGGCTAGCAAGAGGGAGAAAGTTGACCATCTAAATGCATGCATGAGTGTCCATAGAACTAACTAATCCATGTTAAACAAGTAAAATAACATTCAGCATCAAAACATGAATAAAAGATAGCTCTTGATAAAATACTTGCAAATTATTACTCATTAACAAGCTCATGAATCATGCAACTATATGTATCTTTTAAAATCAACTCAACATCCCTTTTCCCAATCTTATAATAGCATCCAACATAATTCAACCCAAATTTCCAGTAGCTCTCTCATATATAAATGATAGTGTGGTGGTCTCACAAAATAAAAATCAAACCAAAACAAACAAAAAGACGCTCCAAGTTTATGCGATAAAGTGTTTCGATCGAAAAACAGAAGTTAGACGTGTGCAAACCGAGAGTGTGTAGGTCCAGTGGGGTTGTCTTCACATCCCCAAGCTTATGGTCTTCACCATCCTTGGATAGCTCTTGGTGCATCTCCTCTAATCCCTGTGAAAAAACTTCAAAACACCGTTTCTCCCATTTCTTTTTCTGTGGGGTGCATTAGTAGTGATAAACAAATAGATTTTTGCTGCATATAATCCTTGAACAAAAATTCATATGAATGTCCAGAAAGTGTATAATGTTGTATGCCTACTCATAAACTCAATTGGATCAAAAAGATTCAAGTTAAAAGTTCAAAGCATGCATCAAACAAAATGGGACAGAATCTGTCCAGAAAAACAGCAGCAGCAAAACGTATTTTTCTACCCTACTTAACTTTGTCAAAATTCCGAAAAAATTCATGCATACAGAGGATGAAAAGTTGCAACTACAGTTCAAATATGAGCTCATTCGGAGTTACAGAATAAGAATTAAAAATCATACCGTGCACAGATTCGTGCAGGAATAAAATCTCCGAACGCTATAAGCAACTTTTTCAAACCAAAATGAGTAAAACTTGGCACTTTATTAAAAATTCCAGAAACTAAACTAAACAAAGTCTCTTGTTACAGCAAGAGGACACAAAGAAAATCACAAATAAAAACAACCGGGTTGCCTCCCGTAAAGCGCTTTCTTTATAGCCATGTAGCTAGGCTTCTTACTTGATATTTATTGTGGACGAAGCTCATGAGGGAGCTTGAACTTTGATGTGTCCCTCTTCCTTGGAAGTGTTCATGCATAATACCAGGATCCCATGGTGTTCTCAAACCAATCAAAATAATAGTCAAGTTGAACCCTAGTTGAGAGAAAAACAAAACACAAAAGTAATAACAACGAAGTCTAACTTTCTTTCTATGCATTGGCATTTTGTATATGAATGAATCACCATAAATAGAAGTTTCCCAATGCATATTAACAATATTTACTTGCAGCATATAATTATTAGTAACATAAAGAGGGCTCTGTAGCGATCTCATCTTTTAAATAAAGACAAGACATCTGTGTTATTGTGCTAGTCCCTGGATCAATTGCTAGCACCACAGTACAATAATGAAATATCATGCAATTGCGTCAAAACTTTATTACTTCGCATAATCCAGTCTTTACAAATAGATTTTACAACTTGCATAGCTCAAGGCTAGCATGATACAAAGATCAACAGCGGACAAATTAGTACTTAAATGAGCCTCATCTTCAATCATGCGCCACAGGCAATGACATGTTGGTTGTAGACTCGAGATCCTAAAACGAATCCTCACTCGTCAACAAATGATCCTGCACATTTGAATATGCAGCCACAAGGGTCAGTACAATGATGTACTGGCAAATGACACTATGGTGGATATATATATGGCAAAGACTATCTTCTACATGCATATTTGGCTGAGTGGAGCTTTGGCTATTTGCATAAAGCAAGTTTTCTCCTATGTTTTCATAAAAACATTTTTGATATTAAGTTGGTACCACTGATAGAAACCAGTGAACCAGAATAAATATTAAGGAGTGCCACTGATAGAAACCAGGGAAATCTCCTGTTATTGTTCTTAAACAATTTTAGAATATTGAAAAATGGTGATGAGAATCTTCTGTCCATCCTTGTCCAGCTGCTCATAGTTGTCCATAACCGGGACACGGCTAAGATCTTAGTTTCTAACTCTGCAGAGGTTGTACACTTTCACCTTAAGACCCAATCAGCCCAAACATCCTATACACTTCAGAATGTGTTAAGGAAAGGAGAAGATTGAGACAAGATCTTTCAGAAGAAGAATTCAACCATACTGGCAAGACCCGTTCCACCTATAATTTTGCTACATCTGCTTGTCAAGCCGACAGGTTGAACTCCCACAACTTAGTTGATCAAGACAGAGCCCATATGTCAAAAGGCTGCACTGGAAGCATCTAAACTTGAAAGGACTTCATCATCTCTTTGTTCCTGGGTGGCAAACCACAAGTGCACTCTCAGGTAAAAACCACCATGCTCATGGCCCTAAGTATAGATGAAACTACCTTAGGCGATGACAACCACAAGCACAGCCCTGAGTAGCCACTCAACATAAACCATTCATCCAATCCACCCAGGTGGTTCATTGAGTTTAGTACTTACAATTTTCCTCTGCATCTAGTAAAACAATTTTGTAGCATTGCTAAGCATATAATAGGCCTAATGGCCACAAGTTTATCTATGTAGAAGGTGGCTATACACTACTAGGATAATAGCATAGCATACTATACTTAGTAAAAAGATTTCCTATCATGCATACTACTCAAAATCAACTAATGCATATAGAAAATACAGGTGTTTATGATGTGTCACTTGCCTTTGAAGTTGGTGAAGAATCACACTCTTCACAAGATGGAACGTTGCTCTCCGTATAATCTATACATTGAAAACACAACAACAATAATATAAACAAGCAAGCTAACAATCATACAAACAAAAAGAAGAAAACATTCAAAGAACAAACATAGCAAACGAGTTTTAAACAAGTTAGTTGGAAAATGGTCAATGTTCAACTCTCAAAAGAGTTATGGAAAAAGGGTTTATGGTTAGCTACTAGGGCATGGGTTGGTCAAGGTTTAAGTTTGAAAATAAATCAAACTCTAGTGGATCCCTATTTGTTGTGCTTCACCTTGGTCTTCTTCTCTTGTTTCTGAAACTTCTTATTTTGTGCCTTGAACTTCTCCTCTTGAGTGTTGGTCACATCTTCTCGAGTCTTGATCTTCTTTTCAGTTTCCTTGACTAAGTAGTAGGGATCTCCATTTTTGGTTAAGGCCAGTCTAGGTTCCAAAAGTGCAAAATAAAACTAAGTGCTAGTAAAAGAGGATTGCCATTTGTGGTTAAGGGATGGTCAAGGCTAAAAGTTGGACATAAAAAAAGTTAGCAAGATTGGTTAGTCTCATCTATTTCTGTCTAGTGTTTTTCTTCAAGTTCTTCTTCCATCTTCTTGAGTTGCTTCTGGTTGTGGTGAAGTCTAAGTTCTTTTCTCCAAGTGCTTCAATGGCCTTCCATGTTGTGATCAACAGATTATTAACAAGTCGTTGTAGATTGGATATTCACTATAGTGAGAGAGACAGACACCCGACTAGGCCACTTTTGCATGTGGGACAAGTCTCATGTACGTGGACATGTAAGGTTAGTCTTCGGGCCACTTCATCCCACTATGCCGCTAGGATCCAAAATACTTAAACTTGATACTAATCATCTTGAATAGGTGGTATGGTTGCTCCAAGTCTTCACATGTTTGGTCTTCAAAGAATCTTCAACTCCCTTGTATTAGCATCGTGTTGAAAATCCCAAGTTGACAAATGGGGCACCTTCATTGCACTTCATGGTTTTTCACAAGTCCTAACTTGGTGGTTTTTCAACTGGGAGAGTCAACTAGGCAAAACATACATGGACTTGGTTTCATGGTATCCAATGGCTTAGGCCTTGGTCTCTCTGGTCTAAAGTTAGTACTTAGAACAATTTGCTAAAGAAGACATATTAAAATATTTTGTAGGATTTAAATTATAACATAAATAGTCAAATTAATCCTCTGATTTTTAAATCAGTTTAAAAGTATCCAAAAATATTTTTAACAGTGTCTAATCTATTCTACAGATCTAAAGGTTTCCAAAAATATTTTATTTGTAAATTTTGCATTTATAGATTTAAAGATATGCCAAAAATACTCAAATCATACAATTGAAATTTGAATATTTTAAACTATGTCAAAACTGACAATTAACAGTGCTAAAAGATTCTACTGGTCAAGGGCTTTCTATTGGTATAAAATTCGTCAAATTTGGATCTGTGGATAAAAAGATATGAATTTTACAAGATCTATGATTTTAAAAAGAAAAAGTGACGTGGATGATTCTGGCCGTCGGATCTGGATCTGGTGGCTGCTGCTCTTCTGTTTCAGATCGGCACAGGCTCAGCTCTTCTTCTGCTCACGCCTTGACTCAGACGATACGATTCACCGGTGATTCAAAACCTACCAAACCATCTAAATCTAACGATCCAAGACTATAACTAAACGATCTAATCTTAACTGTACAGAACGATGGCCATACCAGGTGCGTGTACGCAACGGACATGAAGAAGATGGCATCGCTCGGCTCCGGTCGTGGACGTGCCTAAAGTTCTGGTGGCCTCCTGGACGTGGAGAAGGGTTGCGGCTTCGGCTTGAGGTGGCGATCTTGATGGCCTTGTCGACGTGTCTCGGCTCAGTACCAAGCGGCCTGGTCGTTCTCTCCAGGCGGCGGCGGCGGCGTCCAACTCTGGCGAGCTCCGGTGGTAGATGTTGGCGACGGTGGCGGTGGTCCTCGGGCTCCTGTGTGCGCGCAAAAGGTGAGATAGCGGCGATGGAACAAGTTTACAGAAGAAAATGAAAAGCTTAGAAGGAGAAGAGAGAAGATACAGTATAGAAACCTTCCTTCCCGAGCTTGGCAATGGCAGCGGCCGGCGAGATCAATCTGGTGGATTTCGGGCCAGGGTTTCGAAGAAAATGGAACCGGGGAGGACAGGGGGTATTTATGGAGGAGTTCCCGTGGAGGTTGGGTCAATGAATCGGAGGAATCCGAGAGAGATTTGCGGGGCATTGATTTGGCAGAACAAGGAACTGTTCGTCCACGATATTTACGGAAGGAAGATGATGACCGAGTCCGTCAGTCAGGGAAAAAAAAAATGGAAAGAAAGAGAAGGGAGGGTGAAACGGCCACGATGCCGGCTTAAATAGTATTGATGCGGCAGCGGCAGCAGTTTCTGGTCGAGCTGCCGTTTCTGGCTGGCTGCGTTACTACCTACTGTACCTGTGTGCAGAGAGAGGAAGATGAAGCAGCGACGCATCGCTCGGCTGGGCGTTCTGTGCTGGGACTCTCGGCTGCGTACGACTGAGCGCTCAGCTTGGGTTTGATCGATCGGAACTAGAAGGAAGAACGAGTCAAAGAAACCATGGTCGTGCTAGTGCTAGCAGATCGATCATGTACTAGTTACGTACAGGAGCTAGATGGAAGTTGTGTGTACGTGCAGGCCAAAGAAAAGAACATGTGCGTGCATGGCCATGGAAAATCTTTTAATGAGTTACATTTTTGAGAGAACTAATGAGAAAGAGAATTGGTAAACAAAGTCAGATTCAAGTAAGAAGGGATTTGGAAACTTAATTCCAAAACATAGGAAATAAAAGAAATAGATTTTCCTCTTCTTCTTTTTTTTAAACAGAACATGCTTTAAATAATTTAAAACACTTTATAAATATTATTGCAGGGTTTTATTAAACACCCATAGGTAATATAAATTTTTATATCATACAGTTTAACCAAAATCATTTTAGAAATTGGATACTTTAAATAACATAAGCACTTTGCAAATATGATTCTAGGGTTTAATAAATAGCCAAAAGTTAAATATCCAGAATCAACTAATTGGAATAAAACATTTTATGATATGAACGTGTCCTTGAATAATTTTAAAACACATTGCCAAAAATATTGGTTTCTATTATAATTTTAATGTTTTATTTTAATAAAAACAAAAGTTTCAAATTTTAGTGGTTTTCAAAACATTCCAAAATATTGGGATGTTACAGGCTCTTATCACCTCCTCTTTCATAATAGTTGTAAGAAGTAAAAGTAAATTCACCCATATAACCATTGGACTCATCCAACTTAGATAATTTAGGTATATAAAGAGGATCATTAAATTTATTATGGAATTCATTAGCATGCTTCCCTCTTTCAAAATAGTTATTAATATCAATATCAAGTTTAATATCATGGTTGCAACAAAGATTTGGAACTAAAGGTAATTGCAAACCACATAAGTATTTCTCAACATAAGCAAATTTCTCCTCTATGGTGTAATTAGGAGAATCCAGAAACAAAGTAGGACTCTCATGGGTAAGAGTAATATCACAAACAGCAAGTATATCATTTTTATCCTCACATAATTTAGTAACAACTAAACATGGAAGTTTATCAATAAGCATAGGACCATCATCTAAAGCATTATCATATAGCATATTTAAGCAATACTCCTCATTATCATCAATAAGTTCACTAGTATCATTAATAGAAAGTAAATGAGCATTATTAGTTTCATCATAATAGCATGAGTTATCATATAGGACCATAGAATTTTTAGTTTGACACTCATCATAACATGGGTTTTCATAAATAACAAAAGACTTTTGAGTTTGAGTGCTACTATCAAATGTTGATGGTAAAGTTGGGAGATCCAATTCTTCCCCAAGCTTAGGTTGGAACACATCCGTTTCAATCTCCTCTTCACATACTTCCTCTTCCAAGCTTATGTTTTCATTATCCTTTTCCTGCAAAATATTAGTACTTTTCATGGCAGCAAGAGTTATTTCTTTAACATAAACATTATCACTAAACTCTTTTTTGCAAAGTTGGAGAAGAATAGAAATGTGTCCTTTCATTACACGAGCTTCATGACTAGTTGCAAAAAAATTATCAATAAGAAAGTCTATTTCATGGGCTGCAACATAAGCAATATATTTCTCAACTTGTTCTATATCAGGGCATGAAAATTTATTTTCACGATAACAAGCAATTAGAGGATCACTGTTGTGCTTACATTGATAGGGAGAGTGTTTATAGTCTTTTCTAAAGCAGCAAGTTACATCATGTAATTCACAAAACTCAATAGCCATGTAGATCGATATTCATAGTAAGCTCCAATAGTTTTGACATAACCTTCCTCCATAGCTTGAAACACAAATCAAAAGCAACACTTAATTTTTATGGATTTTAAGTTTTTAGATGAAAACTGAAAATAAAATGATACTGAACAATGCAAACCGAAATAACCAATGCAACACAAAATGCAAAACTGAAAATAAAATATGCAAACCGAAATATGCAAGACAATAACAAAACAAAATAAAATGATTTGAAGGTAAAGATGGATAAGATGATGCTCACGTAGGTGCAACCTCCCCAAGCGTAGGTGATTGTAAGATCTAAAACAAGATAAAATAAATCTAAAGTCTAGTGCACACAAGAATAGAAACTTAAGCGCTACGCTCCCCGGCAACGGCGCCAGAAAAGTACTTGATAACCCCCAAGAGCAGGGGATCACTGTAGCACCTCTCAATGTGGAAGTAGGGTACCGATCCGCAGGAGCAAGAAGGAAAAGTTATCTATTCCCTACAACTAAAGTGTCACAAGTTTTAGTTGATTATGCACTAAACAAGTTTAAAGAACAAGATGGTTGATTTAATGGATGGAAGTTTAACGTAACAAAACAAGAATGTAAAAGTGTAATCCTCTTCAATGCAAGAGGACAAGTCAAAGGTTTTCTCTTATAGAAACAATGGACATGGGTTCATGGGTTCACTCAATCCTCTCTCCCATCTATGGTGATTATCATGTTATAGATAAAAAGTACACACAATTGTCATGCTTTAATGGTAAACTTCTATGACGGCTACATGTCCTAAAACACATAGTTGAAAGAAAATAATCATTTGTGTTGCTAGTGTCACCCTCGTAAGTCTAGCGTGGTTTGTTGTCACTCCCACATCATACTTCTTCCTTTTTACCCCCGGATAAAGAATGTTGGGCGACATTACTGTCACTTAATGCCTATGCCTTCTGTCACTAGGCCACTCTCTACCCACATACATCATACTTCATAATGGACAATATTCTAAACACTAGTGCAATGATTCATAATTCGTGTGCATGACCACATCTCTCTCATCTATGCACACTTGGTGGTGTCAATCACCTCATGACAAGGATAAACAAGGCATTATGCATAAATCAAACCATCACATGTATCATAGAATATCTCCAAAGTATGAGAAACCATAGAAATCCCAACATGACGGTAAATGCATAACATAATATCATCTCATACCACAATATCCACCATAGGAATTACAAAGATAGTTCCATAATCTTGCAAGGCACATCATATGGTCTTCAACAATGATCATACATAGAGATTGGATCAAGTTACCACTACAAACCCAATGTCCAGGGGGTGGACTACTCCCCCTTCATCATGGAGACGGTGGAGAAGTCGTTGGAGAAGATGGAGACCACCCCGGCAGCGCCCCGCCGGAGTTTTCCCTCTCCAATCTGCAACTCCAGGTCTCTGTTTCGTGGTTTCTGTGTTTCTATGGCGCTCCTTTCCGAAGGGCGTCGGTGACTATTTTTATAGTCGGTTTTAGGTCAAGACGGAGTCGTGGGCGAAAAGATCGACGACAACGGAGCCTCGAGGCTCCAGATGGTGGGTCCCACGCGGCCAGGTTCCTTGGCCGCGTGGGCCACCCTCTTTTGGGCCTCGGGCCTCCGCTTGTTCGCTTCCTTCGCTCCCAAGTCTTCTTCCTTCCAAAAACTGATGCTCGTAAATTTCCAGATCGTTTGGACGTCGTTTGGGTCCCTGAAACATTAAAATATAGAAAATAGGGTTTTCTGCCTGCGCAGGGTTAATTCCATAAAAATAGGAAATAAATAAATTATTCCCAAAATCATGATAAAACGTTGATATAACCCTCATATGATGCAAATATGATTGGAATATAAGTAATATAGTGCAAAGTTCATGTATGCATTTTACATGCATCAATATGGTACGACTCAGTATTTCCCAGGTCTAATGTGTGTTCAGGGTCGAGAAAGTCCATGATAGGCATTCAGACTCGATTAACGCCACATGCGGGTACTTTAGTCCTTCTGAATTATCTCTATTACCGTTAAGTAGGCCCTCACGCGGCTCAGTATTTCCCAGGTCTAATGTGTGTTCAGGGTCGAGAACGGCCATGATAGGCAATCAGACTCGATTGACGCCACATGCCGGCATTTTGGCCGCGTAGTGCGAGTTGCATCTGACTTAAGGCGAGTATAACCAGGTTAATTTGCCATAAAGAGCGATTCCACGAGAATAAGCCGAGCTCATAAAGCTGCAAAGCCCCCGTGAAACCCAGAGATTAGTGAAAATAAAGTCTCAGCAACTCAAATTGAGGTGAAATGACAAACCCCCGGATACCGATGGTGCCCGCTTTATTTCACTAATCCTGATGTGCGACCGCGCGTAGGTGGCAGTCGACTTTTGATATAATCAGCTGTAATAGACGTGACGAGCTCTGATTAGTTTTGATGATAACCAGCTCTGATTAGCTGTAAATGTGATACCACGGGTCACTGATTTGACCCAAGAATTGATACAACGAGTCACATGTTTAACTCAAATATCGATAAGATGATGATTCGTTAGTGACTCGTAAACTGATGTAACGATGAGCTGTATGCGACTCATAAAATGATCTGAAGGTAAATCACTCGGTGACTCACAAGATGATATAATGATAAATCATGAAATGATATAATGAGCCCCTAAATATCAATGCATGAACATGTAATGCTGACATTGGTATATTAAAAATCCGTTTGCGGATGTAAGTAAAAACTGTCTTGTCAATGAATCATGCAAGCTATAAAAAGAGCTCAACTTTGATAGATATAATGCGAGCTAAAAAGAACTCAAATTTAATAAATCCAATGCGGGTTGTAAGACCCTACTTTAAGAGGTAGATGTAATTAAGCATTCAAAGTGGTCTAAATTTGAAGTCTGTTGCATGGCATATTTTGAATCGCATAGACATTGATAATAAGCATCATAAGCTAGATATGCAGCCCCCGAGATTAACTCGAAAGTGAAACTTAATCTTATCTGATAAAAATAAAAGGCTGTAAAATTTAAACAAGATAGCAACTTAGCTTGTTTTTATGCCTCCAAGCCGCAAACCGTCGCCGTTGCATATCGTACTTATCACTTATGTCATTGAGCCGGAGATATGTCTGTGTCCCGGTCGTCCGGTTGCCAAGCCGCCAGACGAGAGCTTGTCAGGGCGACTGATATGCTTGATCGTTCAAAGTCGCCAGCTCGATGTTGGCAGCTTTGCGAGTCGCCTTCTCAATGCCTCTTTTTTTTTCTTGACTCGAATGCTGCTCGAACGTACACCTCAGTAATCCTCCGTCCGCTAAGAAAACGCGACAGACGGGTCCTTTCTGTCTGTGGACATGTCTTTTATATGGAAACAGACAGACAGATTAAATTGCACCTGCCTTTCCTTGTCCACCACCGCGGCGACGTCGAGGCGGTTCTGGACGGGCCACCTCGAGGAGTGCAGCGCCACCTCGAGCTCTCCGGCGGCCACTATTCCGGCGCGATGCCGCCAGACCTGCCTACCGCTCGTGGCAGGACGACGCACCGGAGTACGGTAAGCCCGAAAACAACTCCGCTTGCCCTGTTTCCGCCACCTCGAGCACGCGGGCGGCGACTAATCTAGGGTACGATCAATAGGGGTTTAGGGATTTGGGGGTGCGGAAATGTTAGGATTAGACTGGTTGTAGCAGTGCTGCGGAGTGAATTCGTCAAATGAAGAAGGTGATGATGAACACGCCGACAGAGACATTCCAGACATTCTTCAGGTAATTTGTGAAATATGCTCTTAGGAAAAATACCTGCTCAAATATGTTAAACATGTGCTTAAGAAAAATTATGCCTGTGCAGCATGTCATTCCCCACAGCCCAGATCCTAGAATGGATCCTACACTTCAAGAAGGAAGCATGATCTACCAGATGGGAGTACAGGTTTTGTTATATTATTTATGAACCTACCAAAAATTATATAGTTCAAAATGAATTCTTCTGTCAAGTATTTATGTTGCTTTCATTTCTGGGCAGGAGGGAGAAAATGTTCCACTAAACAGAGTTCTTGGCCCTCTGCCTGAAAGTGCCTTTGTTGTTGCAGCTAGAGATGGAGTCCCAGCTAACAGATCGAGAGTGACTACAGCATCAACACGAGGTACTTTGAGAGGAAGAGGAAGAAGTACTGCAACAATAGCTACCAGAGGCACAGGAACAGGGAAGAGCAAGAAAAGAAGTGCACAGGCTACATCTACTGCACAAGAGCAAGACCGTGAATCTCAAGCAAATCACAGAGCTAGAGCTGCGGAGAGAGGGTACAACACAGGACCTGGCAGTGCGCAGTGCTCACCATCTGTTGTTTGGTGATGCACAACAGAGGAGAGCAACTGAGATCCCTGATCTCAATGATGATGTTGCTCCTGATCAAACTGCAGAAGACTTATTTCTCAGCCAGAATGCACCAACTGCTGAAGACATTTAGCTTATGTACTGATGAATAAATGCACAAAACTTTGCTTATGTGCCGACCAATAAGATGTAATCCCAGATATGTTTCTGTACTTTCAAAATTTGGTGTGCTACTGAATATTCCATCTGAAGTGTGCAAGCTCGTTTCTGTTGAACAAATCAATGTTAGATATGGTGATATGGTGTACTCTCAAATTTTCTGTGCATGTGTTTCTGTGTTAACTCTGAAATTACTACAAAATTCATGACAGATTTAACTATGAAATGCATAGCATAAATTCACTCGAATGTCATTGTACAAATTCACTCAGAATATCAGTGTACAATTTAACTAGAACTTCATTACAAATTTGCACACACATTCACTAATAACTCACACAAATCCCCTAATAACCAAAGCAATACAAGCATACATAACTACACAAGCTGCTACTACACCAATAATAATCATCTCCTTCCTCTCTCTTCTTCTCAGCTGCTTCCCATTGTCTTCTTCTAATTCACAGTAATTTCTTCTTCTTGCCAGTAGCTGGTTTTCGCACTGGTATTGCCATGCATCAGCTCCAGAATGTTTCGATTTACCCTGACCAAAACAAGCTTCGATTCGTCAAGTCAAAGAAGAAAAGAGCTCTGATGCACAAATCAGTGCGCACGAAGAACATTGCTTACCTGCGAATCAGCTTCTTCCACTCTTCGCCTTCGCCGTCGCCGTCGGGTTCCAGAAGACCTCACCAGTAACCTTCGCCCAGCTGCCGTCAACGACCCCGCAGCTGCTTCCGCCGCCGGCGACCCTGCGAAAACTGCTTGCGGCCTATCCCTGCTTCCATTCCCGGCCATCTCAGCACCCACGCTCCCGCCGTCCCCGCCCGAGTCTCCCTGGCCGCCCAATCTCGCCCAATCGCCTCAATCTCCCCCAATCGCTCCGTCACTCGCCTCGCAGCTCCGTCGTATAGGGTTCGGACAGGGGAATCGTTGAAACAGACTTATCTGTAAAGTGCATAAAAAATTAGGGGGTTTTCTGCAAAATTGCCACGCCAGGGCGTGTGTCATCTGCCAGCGTGGTCGTACACGCGTCGGCACCAGATACACTGTCAACGAAGAGCAGTCCGCAAGGCAAAGATGTGGGACTGCGGTTCCCCTCTCACAACTTATGGGACGAAATTGCACATCCTGTGCAAGTTGTGGTACCAGCCATGCATATAGCTCCAACAAAATAGTAGGCTAGCTCGCCTTTTTCTATCCTTTATCACTTTCCCCAATCCGTGTACGAGTCAAAATTGGCAGGTCTTCACGTGGCAGCACAAATATTTTTTTCTTTTCCATACTTTGGTGATTTCCAAAACGTGTACCACTTGGCAACAAATCAATTCGTCCGGCTCCGTAGCTGATTTTTCCTTTTTCTTCTTTGTCGGCTGATGACAGAACCTTTGGGGATCTTAGCTTAATGCGAGTCAAACTGCGGCACGCGTGCCGGCCTGAATATTTTCATCTGCCATCAACTCGATTGGCCGGGGACAGTGCTGATATTGTTGATGTCGTCAGTGGAGGATTCGCGAACTCGTCTTGACATAAAATTTGCAGCAGTGCGCGAGTCGTTGATGGAGATCTAACCGTTGGAATCGGCTCAAACTTTCTGGAGTACTGCAGGATTGTATTCCGTAGGGTTTCACCGGAGGGATCTTCGAATTGATGTCCGAGTCGACCTCCATAATTGTTTTCCCAAAGTCGCGCGGAGTTCCGTCAGTTTTCGACAGGTCTTCAGTGTTTGAGTCGGCCACAGAGATCTAACCGTTGGAATCCGATGCGCTTTGGACAGCTGATAGGAAACTCGATTGCGCATCTTTCCACCGAAGGGATCGTCGAGATGAGTTTCGAGCCACCGCCGGTGATGTCCGCCATATGGACGTTGCTGCTGTCCTGTAACCCACGCGTGAGGGGCGTTGTCGAAATTGAGCCCCGAATCGCGCGGTCGAATTTCTCCATGCTTTCTACTCGAGCTTGAGGTAGATCTTGATGTAGATGTTGATACCGCCGAATCGTTTAGACCGGCGCGACGTCGAAGTCGCCGAGATTGCTGATGAAGGGATCCCGCCCGGATCATGATTCCTAGCGCCGCTAGCCCCACGGTGGGCGCCAACTGTCGTGGGATTATCACGACACATGTCATCTCAGGATGACTTCGTACGTGTGGGATTTAGGCGACTTAGGATCTTCCGGGAGCGAGATTGCACACAGGAGGGCGATTTATACAGCTTCAGGCCCCGGAAAACATCATCCGGCAATAGCCCTACGTGTTGTTTGTGGCTAGGTCTTATTCTGTATGCTATGGAGTCGCCGAGATGATGCGGCGGCTCCTCTTGTTTTGTTTACATTGTCTCTCTTGAGATCTAGATCTAGCCTCTAATTTTTCTTGTCCCTCAAGGGGAGCCCCTGCCTGGTTTATATAGATGGCCAGGCTAGGATTTACATGAGTTCTAGTCGAATACGTATTGGGGTCTTGGCTTGGCCTCCAAGTCATCACATGCCTTGAGTTCGTCATCCGCCAGATAAGCCGCGCCAGATAAGTCTCCGCCAGATAAGCCGCGCGTGATAAGCCGTGTCTGATAAGTCACCGACAGCTTATGTCTTGATAAGTTCATACGTCGGCTCATACTCAATTAGGTATTCCCCCGATAGCATAAACGAAGCATTCACCAAAATCTTGGCTCCAGCCGCAGCGCAGCAACCAGCACCACAGTTGGCCCTTCCAGGGCCACCCGCAGCAAACCGTGCACAAATCGCAAGAGCAATCCAGTACCAGCCGAGACAGGGCGCACCTCTCGCGCCGAGAGAACAATACCCTCAGGCTCGAGGGCAAATGAACATGATACAGAAGGGGCGGCCATCCAACAGGTGCCAAAAGTTGATCACCCGCCAAGTCTACCAGGCCGTGGCAATGCCACCAGCTGTACCCGAGTACCTCAAGGGCTCGGAAACCAGCATCACCTTCTCTCGGGAGGACCACCCTCCACAGGTACCGTGCCCAGGCCACGCCGCGCTGGTACTCGAAGCACAGATCGGGCAATTCCATATGACAAAGGTCTTCATGGACGGCGGCAGCGGCATCAACATCATCTTCGCCGACACACTCCGGAAGTTGGGTAGGTCTCTGGAAAGCCTAGCAAAGTCCGACAGCACCTTTCATGACATCGTTCCAGGCAAAGCAGTCTACCCTGAAGGAGTAATCGCACTCGAAGTAATCTTCGGCACACCCGACCACTTCCACAAGGAGACGATCGACTTCGAGGTGGCGGACTCGAAATCACAGTATCACGCTATACTTGGACGCCCGACGTTCGCTCGCTTCATGGCAGTTCCACACTACGCCTACCTCATGCTCAAGATGCCAGGACCGAAGGGAGTCATCACTGTGCGCGGCGACTTCCAACGCTCAGACAATTGCGACCGCGAGTTCAGCAGGATCTCCGAGTCCTTCGGCATGCAGCAACAGCTCGAGGAACTTTCACTCGGCAACGACAGGACCCTCTTCCCATGCAAGCAAGAAGCCGGCACCCGACGCCTCGTTCAGCACAACCGACGACACAAGGGAACACCAAGTCCATCCGACTGACGCTTCCAAGACCATGCTCGTGTCTTCGAGTCTATCTCTCGCATAGGAAGGCGCGCTCGTCGAGTTCCTCCGTGAGAACTAGAAAATCTTCGCCTGGTGTCCAGCCGACATGCCAGGTGTACCCAGGAAATTCGCCGAGCACGCCCTTCAAATTTATCCAAATGCTAAACCCGTCAAGCAAACCATGCGCCGCTTTTCCGAGCCGAAGCGCGTCGCCATAGGGCAAGAAGTCGACAGATTACTTCACGCCCAGTTCATCCGCGAGATCAAGAAGTCCGATTGGGTCGCCAACCTAGTCCTCGTCGAGAAAAACAAGACGAAAATTCTCCGCATGTGCGTCGACTTCACCTCCCTTAACAAGTGATGCCCGAAGGATCACTTCCCGTTGTCGAGAATCGACCAGATCGTCGACTTTACGGCTGGCTGTGCGCGATTGTCCTTCCTGGATGCCTGCTCAGGCTACAACGAGATAAGGATGTGAGAGGAGGACTAGGAGAAGACAGCCTTCATCACACCCCATGGTGTATACTGCTACAAAACTATGCCCTTCGGGCTCAAGAACGCTGGAGCCACCTACCAGTGCATGATGCAGTCCTGCCTCAAGGACCAAATAGGACGCAACGTCCAAGTTTATGTCGATGACATAGTCATCAAGACAAGGCAAGAGGACACACTCCTCGACGACCTGCGCGAGACATTCGCCGCGCTCAACACATACAAGATCAAGCTCAACCCAACTAAGTGCATGCGTCTTCGGCGTACCAGCTGGGCAACTACTCGGGTACCTCGTATCTGCCAGAGGCATCGAGGCAAACCCCGAAAAGATCGAAGCAATCCTCACGATGCCAGCCCCGACCAAACTTCGGGAGGTTCGGCGCCTAGCCGGCCGAGTCGCAGCGCTCAGCCGGTTCATTAGTAAGTTGGGTGTAAAGGCACTCCCTTTCTACCAACTGATGAAGAAATCTGACAAATTCGAGTGGACACCAGAAGCCCAAGCAGCATTTGCGGACCTCAAGAGGGTCCTGGCGACTCCACCAGTGCTCGTCGCACCTCGGAAAAGGAACCTCTGTACCTCTACGTGTTAGCCACCAACAGGGTGGTCAGCACCGTCCTCGTTGTCGAGCGCCAAGAAGAAGGCCACGGCCATCGAGTGCAATGGCCCATATACTACCTCAGCGAGGTGTTATCTATATCAAAGCAGCGGTACCCGCATTATCAGAAGCTAGCCTACGGCGTCTTCATGAGTTCACGCAAGGTGGTCCATTATTTTGACGAGCACCCGATCACAGTGGTGAGTGCCTCGTGCCTATCAGACATCCTCACCAACCCCGACATGACAGGGCGAGTCGCCAAGTGGGCCATCGAGCTGGGTCCATGGGACCTGAAGTATGCGCACCCCAACGCGATTAAGGCACAAGTACTTCCAGACTTCACAACCGAATGGATCGAAGCTCAGCTTCCCAACTTACCCGACCTGTCCAACGCCTGGACTATGTACTTTGACGGATCCAAGAAATTTGATGGTGCAGGCGTGGGCATCATCCTGACATCACCCAAAGGCGACAAACTCCGCTACGTACTACAGATGACCTTCCCCAAGCCCTCCAACAATGAAGCTGAGTACGAAGCTCTCATACACGGCATGCGGATGGCCAAGAACTGCAGAGCCAGTCGCCTCATGATCTACGGGGACTCGAACCTCATCGTACAACAAACGATGAAGGAGTGCGACGCCATGGTAGATAACATGATTGCATATCGGGATCTGTACAACATCATGGAAGGCAGCTTCGACGGCTGCGAGCTGCGGCACATAGGCCGCGAGAGTAACGAAGAAGCGGACATGCTAGCCAACCTCGGCTCGACCAAGGCCAAAGTTCCACCTGGAGTCTTCGTCGAGTGCATCAAGCAGCGGTCCATCAAACTCAAGCAACCAGTTGCACCCTCTACAACAGCAACAACCAAGGATCAACCGGCTAAGGATACAGTGGTGCCCGAGGAGGAAGAACCACGCATCAAAGTTTTCCTCATCGAGCCAACATGGACGAAGCCTTTCCTCGCATACATGCTACGCCAGGAGCTGCCAGAGGACACAACCGAGGCTCGGCGCATCACTCGCCGCTCGAAGGCCTTCACGATCATCAACGGAGAACTATACAAACGCAGTATATCTGGAGTCTTGCAGCGCTGCATCGACCCAGAAGACGGCAGAGCAATACTCTATGACATCCATGCAGGACTTGCGGACATCACGCCAGCAGTCGAGGCTTGGTGGCCAAAGCCTTTCGAGCAGGATTCTACTGGCCCACGGCGATGAGGGAAGCCGAAGAGATAGTCAAGAAATGCTACGGGTGCTAGAAATTCGCCACCAAGCCACACGCACCCGCATCGGAGCTAAAAACAATACCACTCACCTGGCCCTTTGCCCAGTGGGGACTTAATATGGTGGGACCACTGAAGAAATCATCTCACGGTGGACACACGCATCTCTTGGTGGTAGTCGATAAGTTCACGAAGTGGATCGAGGCTGTACCCATAACAAGTTCGACTGCTACAACTGCTGTCAACTTCATCAGGTCCATCATCTTCAGATTTGGGATACCCATAGCATCATCACGAACAATGGCACAAACTTCGCAGCCGACGAGTTCAAGGACTTCTGCGCAGAGCAAGGCATCAAACTCAACTACGCCTCAGTCGCACACCCTCAGTCCAACGGACAAGTCGAGAAAACAAATGACCTAGTCTACATCAGCCTCAAGAAACGTCTACTGGTGCCACTCAAGCGCGCCGCGGATGCCTGGGTGGTGGAGCTACCCTCTGTCCTTTGGAGTCTTCGGACAACGCCCAACAGATCAACACAGTACACTCTTTCTTCATGGTTTATGGCGCCGAAGCAGTACTGCCATACGATCTGCGATTTGACGCACCTCGCGTCGTCGCATATGACGATTTAGATGCAGAAGAAGCACTCGAAGATGGCGTCGACACGCTGGATGAGGCACGGGACATCGCACTCTCCCGCACGGTCGTTTATCAACAGAGTCTTCGCAATTACCACGGCCGCCGACTGCGCGAGAGATCTTTCGTCCCTGGTGATTTGGTGCTGCGACTCAAACAGAAGAAGGTGCACAAGCTCGCCTCCCCATGGGAGGGACCCTTCATCGTTACGGAAGCTATCGACGGTGGCGCCTATCGACTGAAGGACTCAAAGACAGGGGAGCTCTCCCTCAATCCGTGGAATGTTGCACAACTGCGCCGATTCTACGCATAGCATACACATCCATGTCATTGTGCCTACACGACTACGGGCAGCAAGTTTCAGACGCACTTTTTTCCTTACCAGGGTACCTAAGGGGACTGGAAGGTTTTTAATGAGGCGGCTTGCTATCTTAATATACAATGATTGAGATACAACAGCATTCTCCCTTTACTTTTTACAGTCAAAAAGCAAGACAAACCTTGGTCGCACTCGAACACTCGGGGGCTGCGCCGTACAGGTTCAAACAAACAAGGCCTTGGACGCACTCGAACACTCGGGGGCTGCGACATACAGGTTCAAACAAACAAGGCCTTGGCCGCACTCAAACACTCGGGGGCTGCGCCGTACAGGTTCAAACAAACAAGCCATTGGCCGCACTCGAACACTCGGGGGCTGCGCCATACAGGTTCAAACAAACAAGGCCTTGGCCGCACTCGATCACTCGGGGGCTGCGCCGTACAGGTTCAAACAAACAAGGCCCTGGCCGCACTCGAACACTCGGGGGCTGCGCCGCACAGGTAGAAACAAACAAGGGCTTGGCCGCACTCGAACACTCGGGGGCTACGCCGCACAGGTTCAAACAAACAAGGCCTTGGCCGCACTCGAACACTCGGGGGCTGCGCCGCACAGGTCATCACACAATAATGGCAAACGTACCCGAACACTCGGGGGCTACGTTCAACATTTCTATACAAATAATTGTCTTCGACACACATTACATACATACACTCGGGTGCTGTCCCCAGGAATTTACAAGCTCAGCGAGCATACAAATTTTTGCCTATCCATCTGCAGGTTCATCCTTGGGACCCCCGTCCAACGGACCTACAAGCTCCTCCGTCTGCTTCTGCACCTGGGAGATGACCTTGCGTGCCCAGCCAAGGGTACTCGTATAATGACTTTGCTCCGGCAAGCCTTCGGTGGCACCTTCAAAGTTGAAGTTCGACCAGTGGAGTCGCAAATACGCGAAGGCGATATTCGCTCCGCCTATAAGCTCAGCACGCAGCATCTTCTGGATTGCCTTGCCCTCGCGGAACCTCGTCAACAGAGCAGTTATGCCTTGCGGCTGCTCATTGTGAGGGAACATCGCACGGTGCACTCTGGCCAGAGTACTTCGACACGACTCCAATAGCAGGACACCACGCCAAGCGCGATCCAGCAAGGTGGCCAGCTGTGAGATCCTGGCTCAGGGCTTAACAGGATTGATAGAATACTCATATCAACAAGTTGCAACTTCTTTTCCGGAAGCTCATTTGGAAGGAACTCCGAGGTTAAGCGTGCTTGGCCCGGAGTAGTCCAAGGATGGGTGACCGACCGGGAACTCGTTCCCGGGTGCGCACGAGTGAGGACAAAGTGCGCAGAAAAGACTAGTGTTGATCTGTGGGGCCAGTCTGGAGATCCTAGCGAGCTGCCAGGGGTGACAGGCCCGGCCCGGGGGTGGCCGGGGTGTTACAATTTTGGTATCAGAGCTCAACATCACGGTCAGGTGACAACATCACGGTTTAAGCTCAACCGAATAATTCTGGACATCTAGCACGGTTTTCTTGGAGAAGGGAGTTGTTCAGAGGACCAGCTTACTCATAAGCTCAACATCACGGTCAGGTGACAACCTGGCGGTACTTCTAGGAAAGACCTCCAGAATACCACGATCCACATATAGGATATCACGACATACCGGTGGATCTTGAGTTCAAGAGAGGATCATGCCTTTCAAGGCACAACGAGGTGGTCTTGGGAGCTTCGGCACGAACCTAGCTCTTTGACCGAGGGAGTGCATCAGAGCCAACTGACTTGGTAGCACTGTCAAACTCAGCTTATTGATTTGCTAACCAATCATGCTAAGGAGGACAATAAATGTCCTTGGATTTTTGCGCAGTAAGAACTGCTGACAATGTCCGATGGTTACATTATTGCTCACGTCTCATCATCCTCGAGTAACAAGTTACTTGAAAGACGGAGAGCAACAAGTGTAAAAGCATCACTTCATCAAGAGGATCAGGATACTCAACACGATACCCTGCTATCAAGGAGTGTGACACTCTAAGGTGGAGCAGAACGGAAGCTAGACACGGCCCTTATTCTGCAGATTACAATACTTTGACCTGGTCCGAGAAGTGGACAAGGTACTAGAGTTTGTTTCTCTTAACTAGACGAAGTGGAAAGTCCTGACGGACCAAGAGAGTGACTTGCATCGGAACATACCAACGCACGATAAACTTTACTGTCAACTGACAGACAAAGGTTGGAAAGCAGATCAGAGTACGAAACATACTCAGGAGAAATCCTAAGATGTTGAAGATGCACCGGTTATTACTCAATTGTGATAACCATGCCCAAAAGGAGAGATGCAGCAGAGTCACGAACATAGTTGGGAGGCTGGCTAGTAGAATCCTTGTCGTAACCCCGATGGTTCCAAGACAGAACATAGAGGAAGGCTAAGGGAGCTGAAGTTACATAGCCAGCTGAGGTATGGGAAGTTAAGGTTCAACCATTTACCACACAGACCACATCAAGGACTTGGGTTAAAGGTCAGCTTCATGTGCCGAGAATCATAAATAGCATATCGATCACATGGGTAAGAACCCACACCATTCAACATGCCAGAATCACAGCACAATCCGGGACCTTCGGTTCAAGACCTTGGGTTAAAATCCGGCAAAATCGAGGATAATCACTTGCTCCTTCGTTGGGTAACAAGATTCAAACATCTGAGTTGATTTGGGATTGCAACGCAGCGGGAGCAACTGGACACATAACACTAAAGGTCGAACCCAACCCACGTTATACTCCTAATTTTGAAGTAACAGATGAGAAGTAAAACCTTTAAGTCAAATCGAGATAAGATTGCTCCGAGATTAGAGGGTAACCAGATAAGGAGTAAAAAGAATCCTAAGATGGTTTTCACAACTCATTTTTAGGTTAAAAATATTTTCACAAACACTAGACTCAACGTCGACCAGTAGAAGGGTTTCCTACAGGCAGTACTGCTCTGATACCAACTTGTAGCGCCCCGACCCGACTGCTATACAGTGATACTGTGTCTCCGGCTATCCGACACCACCAGACACACTATCAAAGCATAATAGAGAGATCAAGACTTGTGGAACAACTGGCACATCACAGACTCTACGACACAAAGCATTATAGTTCAACTCTTATAATAGAGAAAGATAGCAAATTACAACCAGAGGTCACAGACCCAACATTACATCAAGCGGAAGCAAATTAAGTTGTTCTAAACAACAAGATCCAAATATGGCCTAAGAGGCCTACAGATAAACATCACAGCGCCAGCTGTTCCGGGATGTCCCAAGCTGCCACCTGGGAACCCCAGACTACTCGTCGACGTCCACAAAGAACCCACCTTCGAGGTCGGTGAAGTCCTCCTCTGAAACAAAACAAACGACGTTGAGTTCGACGAACTCGCAAGATTATATATAGAGCTTTAGCTCGATGAGGCTTTCAAAGTTATATGGCTGTTTTGCATAAAGCTGATTTTATTTATGAAAACATAACTCAAAGGCATCGACTAATCAGAATAGTTTTCAAAAGGGGTAAGGAGTAACTCTTTCTTTCATCACCTTACTCATCATCAACCATTGTACCTGTTCATCAAAGGCACCTCCCCGAATCACCCTCGAGGAAGCTCACCTTACAATCTTGAAATGGTACCTCTAGTACCCAGTTTTTAGTCATTCCGTTAAAGTTATTCTATGGTCTTATCGTCCTTTCCCAAGTTGTCCGTAACCGTGGACATGGCTTTTCGAAAAGATTTAACCCTGCAGGGGTGCACTGTGTTTACCTTCGGTACCGCCCGGCTCATTGCCTACACGTAGCTCTCTTCCGGGGAAAGCCGGCTGAGTGGGAACGGTTACAACCTTTACCTCGCTTGAGACTAACCCAGGATCATCAGTGGCGGTAGGACAAGAGGTACCTTCAGCACCCTGTCCCGCGGCCACTTATTTTCCTGACACCACCATCCTCATCTCAGTCTTGGCCACCATCCTCAACGCACGCTCAAATGGAAAGCCAAACTAGAGGACCCTCGGCTAGTCCGCCACAAGTTAGTCGGTCGACGAGGGCTCCATATACCCCACCGAAAGGAAGCGCGCTCATTCTTGGTTCAAGAGGTAAAGAACTCGCACCTAGGCGGCGAGAGTGAGACAAAACACCACCATACCATAGTGGCCTCTCATCCCCACCTTTAAGCATCTTATTACCTGTCACCACAAATTCTCCACCATCATCGGAACACTTCAACAACCTGTTTCCAACATGAAGTATCCATCGGACGGCTAAGCATTTAACTAAGCATGGCTAAGCATCAACATTGCATAGTTAAGTATTTCAGGCCAACAAAACAATCCTATGGATAATAGGAGGGGAAACAGGTAATTGGCATCGGAATCTTAATGCAACTATAGGATACTCTAATCCAAGCAAATTGACATTTGGAACCGCATGCAATATTATAGTGGAGAAAATATTTGCGGAAAATAGGATAAGACATGCTCAGAGGGGGGATTACGCTTGCCTGGATCAACGTGCTGGAAGTACGGCTCTTCACGAGACTGTGGGGGCAATTCCCCTCCTTGATCTACCGATGCACAAACAATACCGGAGAGGAACAATCAAAACCACGGATAACATCGGTGCAATGCGCAAACACATGATGACATGACATTTTAAATCCCCGGGAGGGGGATGATGCAACTATTCAAATTAAACGGAGTTCGGGTGCTTAGAGGGGCGCATCCCGGATATACCGTGAATTTAGGTCAGGAAGAGTCTTACTTATTGATTACGGTAGTCGAGACCCTAGGATTCACTTGTAGATGACATGACCTGATTAAGTGAGAGATGCAGGGTGTAGGTGATTTAGTATACAAGATAAACATTTTTGAAAGGTTGGTTCACAAATTCCCGGACATTCGGGGATATTACACGCATTTTATGATGCTCCGAAGAAAGTTGTTACATTTTATTTCCTCTTTTGATTATGTCTGGGTATTATTGAGCTCCAACACATTACCATGAATTTAGGAAGGAATAAAAAAGAACAGTACATTTTTGGTACTGGAACCAATCGGAACATCCGAATTTTCCCAAATCGGAAAATCCGATCGAACCAGCACCTCGAGAAAACGACTAAGGACCGAAGCTTCTTCGTACTGATACAAATCGGATAATCCGAAGCTTGTAGAAATCGGAAAATCCGATTAAAACGAAGTCTGGAAAAATACCGCTAAGGACTTAAACTCAGTGGTACTGGAACTAATCGGAAATTCCGGCTCGACGTTGCTCGGAAAATCCGACGCATAGCAAGCGACGGGCGACGGCGAACTCCGGCGGGAAACTCGAACCACAGTTCACGATTCGAACGCGAGGAGGGCAGGGGAGGTTCAGGAGCTCACCCTGAGCTCGTTGGGGGAGACGGCGAGGTCGGAGACGGACCACGGCGGCGGGAATCGAACGGAGGAGCCGCGGCGGTGGTTGGAGAAGAACTTGGCGGCGACAGCGACCTAGGGCGCTCCGGCTCGATTCCTCCGGTGTAGAGGAAGAAGACGGTGCGGCGGAGCGGTTGGTGTTCTTGGTTGGGCTCGGGAGCTACTCAATCGACGGCGTCGTGGCGGCGGAGCTGAGCTGCGGCGCGGCCATGGTGGGGAGCAAGAAGAGGAAAGGGGAAACAGGGAGCAGGTGCGCGAGGAGAGAGGGGGAGCAGGTGAGGTCGTGGGGGTGCTTTCCTCGTCGCGGAAGGCAGGGCAGAGGGGGCCCGGCGATGGGGGCGTGCGGCATGGGAGCGCGGCGTCATGGCGCCCGTGTCCAGGAGAGAGATGACCATTTCGCGGATAACCCCCTGGAGAAACTTGTTCATCACCGATAGGTCCTCCTCTAATTACAAAGAAGCCCTTTTCTGTTTCCTTTTTAAAACCAGTAGTACTTCTCTGATTTAATTGGGGCATTTAAACATTTTAGAAAAATATGAAATAATTTGGGTAGCCTTTTCATATCATGTGGAAGCTCCCCAAAAATTGGCGCCTCCAAATAAAATGTTTTGAACCACTTTTGTTTAGAGAGTTTGGATATGGCATTTTTCCCAAAATACAAGTTTATCAACATTTAGAAAATTTAAAGCAAGTTCCAAATATTATTTTGAACTCTTGAAACTTACTTGACAAATATAAGTTGTCAAGCCTTTGTATTTTGCAAGGTTGAGTGTCTTCATTAATTTGAAATTTGTTGAAACAAGTTTGGCATTTGGTTTTTGAATGTTGCCAAATCCACCACAATTCCCTAGCAACAACAACAATTCCCTAGCACAATTCCCTAGCAACAACAACATGATGCATGATGCCATGATGCAATGAACCAAAAGTGAAAAACTCACACAAGTTTTTAGGTTCTCGAACTTTGGGCTGTTACAACTCTACCCTCCTTACAGAAATCTCGTCCCGAGATTCTACGAGTAGGAAAGAGGGAAAGGGTTGTGACGGCCTTCAACGGTCTTCTCGGTGTAGATCGATTCAGCGCATCCTGAAGATCTTCATCGGCCTCACTTTGAGTTCACTAACAACGTACACCATAGGAGAAAGGAAACCTCACCGGAAGGATGGATCTTGGTGAAGATACAGCGGCCGAGTACCTCCTAGTATAATCTTAGAAGGGGATTTCAAGCATCCCTTGATTTGACAGTTAAGAGACACAAGCGTTTGACGGGAGATTGATAAAAGTTTCCAGTTGGTAGACAACTGTTTCTTAGAGATTCAGAATCTGAACTTTGCGCGAGGCCTAAAATTTCTGAGGGAGAGTGTCGAAACAAGCTTCCAACAGATGAAGAGATAACTTGTACTAGTCGGCTTGAGTAGAACTTTCCTCACGGAGGAGCATTTCAGATTACTGGAGAAGGATCGGAAAGCCAGATCGAAAGAACTTCAGAAAACCCCGGGAAGTTAGTATCGGGAAAACTTCTTGAGGTGATAAACATCGAGGGCAAACTTCTTAAGGATCACCAACTATCGTTCCTGATGTAGATTTAGATCTGGTCAGGTGTAGAGATACTTCAGACTCAGCACCGGTAGGAATAGGAAGCTTTGCAATGCATACCACGGATTACAATTGCTAGGACCCCAAGAGTTGGACTACAAGGTCAAACTCCAAGGAGGAACGAGATTGCGGAACTCGCGGATTAGCAACTTGTCAGGAGACAGCTGCCCTAATTGAATATTTTTCAGCGAGACACGATTGAGTTCTTGATGGGAAACACCAGTAGAAGACAAAGAAGTTCTGAGACTTCCTCTCTTTCTGGGACAATTCAATCAGTGGCTTGGATGCATAGATAAAATCGTCAAGGAATGGAGGTAACCACATACCATTCCGAGAATATTCTACACATGCACGATCGAGTTGAGATAATTTCGGGGAACCAGACAATTCACTCAGATCCACTGCGACATCTTTCAGCTATTGCACGTGAACCAGGAAAAGTCACTTCTAACTCCAGAACACATACCTTGTGAAGACACAAAGTTAGTTCCAACAATTTTCCAATGCTAACGCCCAATATCCAATATGAATCTCCTCAAACATGGAGAAGATAAGGAGGTAGTTGATGGGCTCAACAACCAACTTATCCAGATACTCCAAGACGGTAGACTCATATTTCACAGAACGGGCATGAGTATTGGTCAGACTAACACATTCAGGTAGGTCGGTCTGAGTTTGATCTGACGATAGCCCAATTCAAATCAAAAGACTTGGAGGTTAGCATTTCCACAAAGGAGATACCACCTAGCTTCAACACTGACAGACTAGACATCCCTTTGAAAAGGAACTATGTCGGGATAGAACTCTTGTCTTTCAACTCTCCAAGTTGTTTAAGCTCAACCGAATAATTATGGACATCTAGCACGGTTTTCTTGGAGAAGGGAGTTGTTCAGAGGACCAGCTTACTCATAAGCTCAACATCACGGTCAGGTGACAACCTGGCGGTACTTCTGGAAAGACCTCCGGAATACCACGATCCACATATAGGATATCACGACATACCGGTGGATCTTGAGTTCAAGAGAGGATCATGCCTTTCAAGGCACAACGAGGTGGTCTTGGGAGCTTCGGCACGAACCTAGCTCTTTGACCGAGGGAGTGCATCAGAGCCAACTGACTTGGTAGCACTGTCAAACTCAGCTTATTGATTTGCTAACCAATCATGCTAAGGAGGACAATAAATGTCCTTGGATTTTTGCGCAGTAAGAACTGCTGACAATGTCCGATGGTTACATTATTGCTCACGTCTCATCATCCTCGAGTAACAAGTTACTTGAAAGACGGAAAGCAACAAGTGTAAAAGCATCACTTCATCAAGAGGATCAGGATACTCAACACGATACCCTGCTATCAAGGAGTGTGACACTCTAAGGTGGAGCAGAACGAAAGCTAGACACGGCCCTTATTCTGCAGATTACAATACTTTGACCTGGTCCGAGAAGTGGACAAGGTACTACAGTTTGTTTCTCTAACTAGACGAAGTGGAAAGTCCTAACGGACCAAGAGAGTGACTTGCATCGGAACATACCAACGCACGATAAACTTTACTGTCAACTGACAGACAAAGGTTGGAAAGCAGATCAGAGTATGAAACATACTCAGGAGAAATCCTAAGATGTTGAAGATGCACCGGTTATTACTCAATTGTGATAACCATGCCCAAAAGGAGAGATGCAGCAGAGTCACGAACATAGTTGGGAGGCTGGCTAGTAGAATCCTTGTCGTAACCCGATGGTTCCAAGACAGAACCTAGAGCAAGGCTAAGGGAGCTGAAGTTACATAGCCAGCTGAGGTATGGGAAGTTAAGGTTCAACCATTTACCACACAGACCACATCAAGGACTTGGGTTAAAGGTCAGCTTCATGTGCCGAGAATCATAAATAGCATATCGATCACATGGGTAAGAACCCACACATTCAACATGCCAGAATCACAGCACAATCCGGGACCTTCGGTTCAAGACCTTGGGTTAAAATCCGGCAAAATCGAGGATAATCACTTGCTCCTTCGTTGGGTAACAGGATTCAAACATCTGAGTTGATTTGGGATTGCAACGCAGCGGGAGCAACTGGACACATAACACTAAAGGTCGAACCCAACCCACGTTATACTCCTAATTTTGAAGTAACAGATGAGAAGTAAAACCTTTAAGTCAAATCGAGGTAAGATTGCTCCGAGATTAGAGGGTAACCAGATAAGGAGTAAAAAGAATCCTAAGATGGTTTTCACAACTCATTTTTAGGTTAAAAATATTTTCACAAACACTAGACTCAACGTCGACCAGTAGAAGGGTTTCCTACAGGCAGTACTGCTCTGATACCAACTTGTAGCGCCCCGACCCGACTGCTATACAGTGATACTGTGTCTCCGGTTATCCGACACCACCATACACACTATCAAAGCATAATAGAGAGATCAAGACTTGTGGAACAACTGGCACATCACAGACTCTACGACACAAATCATTATAGTTCAACTCTTATAATAGAGAAAGATAGCAAATGACAACCAGAGGTCACAGACCCAACATTACATCAAGCGGAAGCAAATTAAGTTGTTCTAAACAACAAGATCCAAATATGGCCTAAGAGGCCTACAGATAAACATCACAGCGCCAGCTGTTCCGGGATGTCCCAAGCTGCCACCTGGGAACCCCAGACTACTCGTCGACGTCCACAAAGAACCCACCTTCGAGGTCGGTGAAGTCCTCCTCTGAAACAAAACAAACGACGTTGAGTTCGACGAACTCGCAAGATTATATATAGAGCTTTAGCTCGATGAGGCTTTCAAAGTTATATGGCTGTTTTGCATAAAGCTGATTTTATTTATGAAAACATAACTCAAAGGCATCGACTAATCAGAATATTTTCAAAAGGGGTAAGGAGTAACTCTTTCTTTCATCACCTTACTCATCATCAACCATTGTACCTGTTCATCAAAGGCACCTCCCCGAATCACCCTCGAGGAAGCTCACCTTACAATCTTGAAATGGTACCTCTAGTACCCAGTTTTTAGTCATTCCGTTAAAGTTATTCTATGGTCTTATCGTCCTTTCCCAAGTTGTCCGTAACCGTGGACATGGCTTTTCGAAAAGATTTAACCCTGCAGGGGTGCACTGTGTTTACCTTCGGTACTGCCCAGCTCATTGCCTACACGTAGCTCTCTTCCAGGGAAAGCCGGCTGAGTGGGAACGGTTACAACCTTTACCTCGCTTGAGACTAACCTAGGATCATCAGTGGCGGTAGGACAAGAGGTACCTTCAGCACCCTGTCCCGCGGCCACTTATTTTCCTGACACCACCATCCTCATCTCAGTCTTGGCCACCATCCTCAACGCACGCTCAAATGGAAAGCCAAACTAGAGGACCCTCGGCTAGTCCGCCACAAGTTAGTCGGTCGACGAGGGCTCCATATACCCCACCGAAAGGAAGCGCGCTCATTCTTGGTTCAAGAGGTAAAGAACTCGCACCTAGGCGGCGAGAGTGAGACAAAACACCACCATACCATAGTGGCCTCTCATCCCCACCTTTAAGCATCTTATTACCTGTCACCACAAATTCTCCACCATCATCGGAACACTTCAACAACCTGTTTCCAACATGAAGTATCCATCGGACGGCTAAGCATTTAACTAAGCATGGCTAAGCATCAACATTGCATAGTTAAGTATTTCAGGCCAACAAAACAATCCTATGGATAATAGGAGGGGAAACAGGTAATTGGCATCGGAATCTTAATGCAACTATAGGATACTCTAATCCAAGCAAATTAACATTTGGAACCGCATGCAATATTATAGTGGAGAAAATATTTGCGGAAAATAGGATAAGACATGCTCAGAGGGGGATTACGCTTGCCTGGATCAACGTGCTGGAAGTACGGCTCTTCACGAGACTGTGGGGGCACTTCCCCTCCTTGATCTACCGATGCACAAACAATACCGGAGAGGAACAATCAAACCCACGGATAACATCGGTGCAATGCGCAAACACATGATGACATGACATTTTAAATCCCCGGGAGGGGGATGATGCAACTATTCAAATTAAACGGAGTTTGGGTGCTTAGAGGGGCGCATCCCGGATATACCGTGAATTTAGGTCAGGAAGAGTCTTACTTATTGATTACGGTAGTCGAGACCCTAGGATTCACTTGTAGATGACATGACCTGATTAAGTGAGAGATGCAGGGTGTAGGTGATTTAGTATATAAGATAAACATTTTTGAAAGGTTGGTTCACAAATTCCCGGACATTCGGGGATATTACACGCATTTTATGATGCTCCGAAGAAAGTTGTTACATTTTATTTCCTCTTTTGATTATGTCTGGGTATTATTGAGCTCCAACACATTACCATGAATTTAGGAAGGAATAAAAAAGAACGGTACATTTTTGGTACTGGAACCAATCGGAACATCCGAATTTTCCCAAATCGGAAAATCCGATCGAACCAGCACCTCGAGAAAACGACTAAGGACCGAAGTTTCTTCGTACTGATACAAATCGGATAATCCGAAGCTTGTAGAAATCGGAAAATCCGACTGAAACGAAGTCTGGAAAAATACCGCTAAGGACTTAAACTCAGTGGTACTGGAACTAATCGGAAATTCCGGCTCGACGTTGCTCGGAAAATCCGACGCACAGCAAGCGACGGGCGACGGCGAACTCCGGCGGGAAACTCGAACCACAGCTCACGATTCGAACGCGAGGAGGGCAGGGGAGGTTCAGGAGCTCACACTGAGCTCGTTGGTGGAGACGGCGAGGTCGGAGACGGACCACGGCGGCGGGAATCGAACGGAGGAGCCGCGGCGGTGGTTGGAGAAGAACTTGGCGGCGACGGCGACCTAGGGCGCTCCGGCTTGATTCCTCCGGTGTAGAGGAAGAAGACGGTGCGGCGGAGCGGTTGGTGTTCTTGGTTGGGCTCGGGAGCTACTCAATCGACGGCGTCGTGGCGGCGGAGCTGAGCTGCGGCGCGGCCATGGTGGGGAGCAAGAAGAGGAAAGGGGAAACAGGGAGCAGTGCGCGAGGAGAGAGGGGGAGCAGGTGAGGTCGTGGGGGTGCTCTCCTCGTCGCGGAAGGCAGGGCAGAGGGGCCCGGCGATGGGGGCGTGCGGCATGGGAGCGCGGCGGCATGGCGCCAGTGTCCAGGAGAGAGACGACCATTTCGCGGATAATCCCCTGGAGAAACTTGTTCATCACCGATAGGTCCTCCTCTAATTACAAAGAAGCCCTTTTCTGTTTCCTTTTTAAAACCAGTAGTACTTCTCTGATTTAATTGGGGCATTTAAACATTTTAGAAAAATATGAAATAATTTGGGTAGCCTTTTCATATCATGTGGAAGCTCCCCAAAAATTGGCGCCTCCAAATAAAATGTTTTGAACCACTTTTGTTTAGAGAGTTTGGAAATGGCATTTTTCCCAAAATACAAGTTTATCAACATTTAGAAAATTTAAAGCAAGTTCCAAATATTATTTCGAACTCTTGAAACTTCCTTGACAAATATAAGTTGTCAAGCCTTTGTATTTTGCAAGGTTGAGTGTCTTCATTAATTTGAAATTTGTTGAAACAAGTTTGGCATTTGGTTTTTGAATGTTGCCAAATCCACCACAATTCCCTAGCAACAACAACAATTCCCTAGCACAATTCCCTAGCAACAACAACATGATGCATGATGCCATGATGCAATGAACCAAAAGTGGAAAAATCACACAGGTTTTTAGGTTCTCGAACTTTGGGCTGTTACACCAGCACTCGCGCCATCGACCGGTCAGACCAGAAGTATTGGGCGCCGGAAGCTGTCCCATCAACAATTCCGTCCAATCGCTCATCTATGCGAGTCTCTTCAGCCTTTTTGTCAAGATTTACACCTGCACAGCGAAGACAAGCATAGTTAGCAGCACTCCAAGCAGTAGCAACTGGCAGTCGGGGGTGTTGTCGAATGTGCTTACATTCTAGCATCTGGTTAATTAGATCCAGCTGCCCAATTAGATAATCCTCTCGCTCAGATGTGGAGCAGGCCTCGCCTTCGCGGCGTCCAGTTCAGCTCGAACATCCTTCAGCTCCCGCTCCAGATTGGCGATCTTACGCTTCATCCACGACATAACGGCCTTATCATTTCTGCTTCGGACAACAGTCTGGTGCCGTGTACTCGTGGAAGGAGCAGCTTTGGATGCACCAGAAGACTCGGCCTGTCCAATGACACAGGTTGACCAACATAAGAACTTCACAGCAAAGGACAACACACTCGGGGGCTGGGTCCCGACAGAGCAAATATAACAGAAGTTGACTGCGAAGTCAAAATCAAATTTACAACTGCTTCAAGGTTCATTACAAGCAAACAAATAGCAAAAGGGAGTCGGCGCTACACTCTAGGATACCGACTCCGACCTAGACCTAACAGCGCGGGCGGCGACTTCGGCACTGCGGCGTTCCACCATGGACACCATGTCCTCGGCTAGTCGCGCCGCTTCGTCCTTCACCGAGCTCAACGACATCGTCCTTCCATCAGGCTTTTGCGGTAAATCCGTGACAACCTTCTTGAAGTCACCCGTAACACCATGGCCCAGCAACAGCTTGAATGTAAGCACTGAGCCACGTACCGTTTGGGCGCGCGTGAAGTTCACCATGGTGGAGCAGTCGGGGCCAAGCACCGCGGCCAAACCATCAACACTGGCGGGTGGTGCGCGCAGTGGAAAGACATTCTTGTGCACCGCAGCAAGAGCGCCGGTCGACTTGGTGAAGGCATCCTTGGCGTACGCACACATCGAGTCGAAGATGCTGACGGCACGCTCCAATGGGACGTCCTCACCCGTCGGCTCCGAAGGAGGAGTCGCGCCAAATGCACTTGCACATCTCTTAAGCTAAGTACCAATTCGGCTGAATTGGGAGAACAAGACTCGAAGCACATGGCAAAGAAGGATGCATTACCTCCTACAATGTGGGCGAGTGTGAGCAGGCGCTCCACTTGCACTCTTTCGCCTTGGCGGGTCGCGTCCTCGCGGTCCTTGGCCTCCTTCAGTTCCGCTCGGCGTCATCGAGCTGAGCTTTGAGCTTCTTCTCGAGCTCGCGCACTCGCTTCGCAGAAGATTCTTGATCGCCTGCATGAAGACAGAAGGTGTCGACTGCTGGCGATACATGAACAACGACAAGTTGCCAACAAGAAGGGCGCTTACGCTTCGATTGCTCCAGAGCAGCGCGAAGGTCATCCCTATCCTGCTCCAGCTGGACGTAGGCAGTCGCCGACTCCAACATGTTGCGGTAGTAAGGCTGCACAATCTAAATTAACACATGACTTTGAGCCTATGCCCAACTATACTAGTTGTACATAGCCTCGGGGGCTACTCCCATCGGGAGCGCTGTCGCGCACCCGATAAATTACCAAGACAGAAGACTTACATGATCTTGGAGCTACGTCACACTCGAAGAAGACGGAGCCGACGGCGCAGGCACTCTTGGAGCGGAGGGGGCCACCATTTTCTCAACTTCCGTCGCGGCTTTAGTGGTCGCCAGAACAGAAGCCTCCGGAGGGGTCAAATCTGGCTCCCTGCCACTCGGAGTAGCCGCCCGTTCTCGGGCAGGTGATTGAGGCGCACTAGTGCCATGACCAGCACTGCACAAACAAGGGACTAAGTCGATACAAGGCTACATCGAAGAAAGAAGTCTACCCTGAAGACAGGTGCTCACCTCGTCTCCTCTTCATCACTGCCAAAGTCATCAACGAACAGCCTGCCGAAGTCAGTCGCGTTGCCAACAGGAGGTGCCATGTTGAGCGGCTCAACCACTACGGGCTCCTTCAGGCTGGGTGATGACGAACCTGAGTCGCCGTCATCACGCAGCTCCACTTTCGCGGACGGCGACTCCTCGACAACAGCTTTCGCCTTCTCCCGGCGTCGGCGCTTGAGCGGCTGCTCGTCCTTTTCTTCTTGCTCTGTTTCCTCTACCATCTCATCAGGAGAGGTGGTCGCCGAGGGAATGGAGTCGTCTTCATCAACCGGCTCCACTTCAGGAAATTCCACCTCAAAGGTGGGCCCATCTTCGGGAGTGGCGCCAGACACGTGGGAGCCGGGTGACCCTGCAAGCCAAGCATACGTCAAAATAAGCAAGAAGTGCATACGTGAAGTACTGCATCAACAACAAGAGTCGAGAGCAAACAGTCAACTACATACCTCAGGCAGTGGATTCTCGACCCTGTATGGCTTCACGGGCAGTCGACGTTGTAGGGGTCGGCAGTCCTGAGACTAGTCACAGACCGCACAGCGGTTTCGACTGCCCTCTTCGACCGCTTCTCCTTCGTCAGGCGAGTCGAGTCCTCCTCGCCTTCGTACTCCCACATCGGGTGGTCCCGCAGGCGTAGCGGCTGCACGCGCCTCCTCATCATCGTGGCAATAAGGTGGATGCCACCCACCTCCTTGCCCATCGACTTCAGCAACTCGGCGACGGCACCCAGCAGCGGAGCCACTTCGACCTTGTCAGCTTTGGACAACGAGTGCGCCCAGGCATTCGACTTCCTCAGGGGTTTGTTCGCCTCAAAGGCAGGGACGCCCTCCTGCTCCACGCGGACGTAGAACCACTTCTTCCGCCAGCCTTGGACGGAGTCTGCCTGCTTCAGCTAGAAGTAGTTGGTGTCGCCGCGCACCTGGATGCCGAAGCCGCCAATGGGGTAGGTGCCGCCGCCGCCCATGTTCCTCTTCACGTTGAAGATGGCCTTCCACAGGCCCCAGTGTGGGTGCACTCCCACGAAGCACTCGCAGAGGACGAAAAAGCAGGCAATGTGTAGGACGCCGTTCGGCGTCAGATCGTGCATCTGAATTCCGTACGTGTATAGCAATCCGCGCAAGAAATCATGCAGAGGGAAAGAGAGGCCCCGATGCAGGAAATCGACGAAGCAGACGCGCTCGCCGGCGCGAGGTTGGGGGGTTACCTCTTTCCCCGGCGCGCGCACGGCCAGTTGATCGGCCGGCGGCAGTAGTCCATCATCCCGAAGCTCGTCAAGGTGCTGCGCCTTGACGGACGACTTGACCCAGTCGCCGGGAACCTTCTTCAGCATATCAACGCCCGCGGCGTCAACAATGGTGGTGGCGCTCGCCACTGCACTTCCTCTCTTCTTCGTCGCTGCCGCACCGGTGGCGGCCGAGCTCGTCGCCGTCGCGCCTTTCTTTGCGCCCGCCTTCGTCATGGTATGTTCCTCGTTGTGGGCGAGGGGACGAGTTTGGATTACGGTGGCAATGGAGAACATGCGCGAGGAAGAAGAAGAAGCAAGGACAGAGAACGGCGACAATGGGGAAGAAAGTAAATCTTTCCCCTCGTAGTAACATTAATATACAGCGGCGCCGTCCAATCTCAACCGCTCAAACAGCATCGGCAGCAACGGCCTGCATCCAACCCTACACGTGGCGGCCGCGGAACGCAACCGTCGTAGGCCACGACGCCCACTCCGCACGAGAATCAAGGCAACCATCATCACGTCCCGCAAACCACGCGCCGTGCGGTCAAATCGGAACTGAACCGGCGTCCTCCTTGGTCAACACTGACAGTGGGCCCACATGGATGCATCCCATTAGCAGACTCTCGATGCAAACAACAAGATAAATCCAACAGGCTCTCGGGTCCCCCTCGTCGGACCCTAGCTTCTTTCGATTCCGGCGGGCCTTCCACCCGAGTATTTCAATCAGTAGGCCGCAAGGCTGATATGGGACTCCATTAATTTGTGGAGTCCGCGAAACCACAATTTCCATCAGTAGGCCACCAGGCTGATATGGGACTCTATTAATTTGTCGAGTTCGTGAAACCACAATTTCAATCAGTAGGCCGCCAGGCTGATATGGGACTCCTTAATTTGTCGAGTCCATCTACTCCCATCAGGAGCGTATCAAAAAAATTCTTTCGATTGGATGTTAATTGAGATTAACCTCAATTGCAAGCAATTCAGCTTAATCTCGAGGTCTACTCCCATCGGGAGCCCTGTCGTGCCCCCGATAAGCACAAGACTACTGGACTACTGAGTCCCAAAACAAGCACTCGCGTTTTAATTCGACTGACGCTACTCAGCTTCATACACAAGCTTACCACGACAGCAGTCGCAAAACATTTGATTCCCGAGATGCGTCCGCCGCATGTGCTCCTCGGATCCTGCACCCAATGTGAAAAGATAAGACCCGCCGATCATTCGAGTGGGCCAGGGCTCGCACCCGCTGCGTTCACCCTGTAATTTCCGTGCCAGCAGTCATGAAGAAAATTCCGACGGACGCGTTGGGCACCCAATTTTCATCATAAAATCCTCTGTAAGACCTCCGCGGCATGAGTCGAACCTTATCAGCTCTTTCCAGGTTCGAGTCCGGGGACTCGGGCTTGATGTAGGCTGGCTAGGTTTTTGCCCAAGAGCATCTAACTGGTCCCGATCCGTCGAGTGTGCCAGGCCAGACATGTCATCATCCCCAGAAACTGTCGACAAGACAGCAAAATATAACCATATCCAACAGTCGATGCACTACCGACTCAGAACAAAATGCCTTGCAAAAGGTAGAAGATCACGTGCACCCGGAGAGAAGTCCTTACTCGAATCTTCGACTCGGCCAAGCACTCGGGGGCTACTGACGTGGGCCTACCTATCGGGTGCCCCACTATGAAGATACCTGGTGCACGCAAGGACTAGGGCCCAACCGGAGGTCTACTAGAAGATGATGATCAAGGCCCACGAAGGGAGCCCAAGAGAATAAAGTACGCCCCAAGGCAGGAGAAACCTAAGTCGGTAGAACCTACCATACCTGTAAACCTAGTCGGTTGCGAACTCCCGAGACCCAGCCTCCTTTATAAAGGCTGGGAGGGCCGCCGATCTAGGGGACAAGCTCATATTCCACCACCAGAACCCTAGCGAGATCGACATCTCGCCAGGATCGCCATTGTAACACCTCCAATCTATCAATAACAGACAAGCTGGAAGTAGGGTATTATCCTCCGGGAGCCTGAACCAGGGTAAATCGCCTTGCTTGTCAGCCGTGGTAACTACCAGCACTCCAACTTCTCTTCCTCTCAATCAACCCGGGGTACTCGACCCTGTGATTTGCCGTGGCCACCCCACGACAGTGCGGGAGGGAATCGGGTGGAAGTGTTGGGCGGCGGTGCGGAGGGGGCGGCGCATTTTTTTTTGGAGCTGTACGGGAAGACGAGAGTCGTGCGTGGAATCGTTGACCGTTTTTCTGGCGTCGGACCGCGGGTTGATTTCATTATTTCTTAGGGGTTAAAAGGAAAAAAGACCACGACGTACCGCGGACACTCCAGCAACCGGCCTCCCTTCCCCATCTTCACCACCTTGCTCCACCTCTCCCGGTGCCTCCCTCCCCTCCATCTAGATCCGCATGGCAAATGTATGCGACTTACTGGAACTATGAGCAGCGGAGGTGCGCAACCTGGTCAAGCTTGCCCAGCACGCCGGTCGTGAACCGGTCGGAGAACCTGAACCTGGTCTGCAAACGGATGTCGTGCCTCGTGTTGGAGTCGGAGGAGCGCGTCCTCGACAGGAACCATTGCGCCGCCTCCCTGACGAGGCTCTCCGGATGATACCGTGGTCGGTGGGATTGCGGATCGATCCTCACCGAGACGGCCTAGGTGCGGGTGGGAATCGTGTGGAAGTGTTGGGCGGCGGTGCGGAGGGGACGGCGCATTTTTTTTTGGAGCTGTACGGGAAGACGAGAGTCGCGTGGAATCGTTGACCGTTTTTCTGTCATCGGACCGTGGGGGTATTTCATTATTTCTTAGGGTTAAAAGGAAAAAAAGACCACGACATACCACGGACACCGTTAGGCTTCTAAGCCTGACTTGCAAACTGGTCGAGGAAGGTCTTCAAATTATGCTCGGAGGATCCGCCGTCCGCGATAGCCTCCTGCACTTTCGCCTTCCATGCCGCCGAGCTCCTCCTTATGGCGGTGCCCTCCTTGGAGTCTCCCATGACAAACTCAACGCACCTCGCGAGCTCTTCCGCGCCCAGAAATCTATCAGCATCGATCGTTGCTCGCACGCCGACGCCCCACTGGACCACAAGGCGCGCGTTGGTGTCCTGGTCGGACCACTGCGGCACGGCGACCACCGGCGCGCCGCATGCCACGCTCTCCACCGTCGAGTTCCAGCCGCAGTGCGTCACGAAGCACCCGACGGCTGGGTGTGACAGCACCCTCACCTGGTCACACCACTCGACCACCATGCTACGCTCGTGGTCTGCGCTGTCGTCGTCGTCGTCTCTGTTGTTCTTGCGCACGACCCACAGGTACGGCCGGCCGCTCGTGGCCAGGCCTCGCTTCATCTCCTCCTTTTGCGACTTGTTCACCGCCGCCATGCTCCCGAAGGATACGTACACAACCGACCGGGCCGGCTTCGTGTCGAGCCACTCCATGTAGCCCTTTTCGTCGTGTTCGAAGAGATCCCCCACCACGCCGTTTGTGCAGTCGGCGAAGAGCGATAGGACGGCTGGCCCGACGGGGAACGCGTCCAGTTCAGGCACGGATGCGAGGGCGTCGACCTCCAGCGCCTCGACGGTGTTCACGAGCACCATGGGTTTCTTTCCTCCAGTGTTGCTGCTGCTACCGTTGACGTCCAGGTCCAGCTGCTCGAACGTCCTTCGGATGTCCCAGAACGCCGCGACTATCCTTCCGTCCGTGACGTTGGTGAAGAAGCTCGGAAGGTCACGGATCGCCATCGGCGGGATGCCTGGCATGGCCACCGTGAACCCCGGCTCGGCGGCGTGCTCCGTCACGATCTTCTCATACCCGTGAAAGTAGTGGTAGTACACGGCCAGCATGGTGGCCGGCTGGATCCAATAGAGCGCGCGTGGCACGCCGCGCTCCCGGGCGGCCTCGGCGGCCCACCACATGAGCATGGCGTACACGACGCACGTCACGGGCCTGCCACGCGCCGCGAGGCGGTCCATCACCGCCGAGAAGGACTCGCGTCCGACGCGGCCGAACGCCTCCACGTACCTCCGCGCGTCGTCCCCGTCGCCGGCGAAGAGGCGGAAGCCGTGGTCGTAGCCGTCGGAGTAGGGCACGTAGGAGATGGCGCCATCGTGGACTTCCTCGTCCGGGGACGCCAGCGAGGGAAACATGAGCCGGTGCGCAGACACGGCGGCGGACAGGGTGACACGAGCGCCCGGTGTGGCGCGCGCGAGACGCTCCGCCAGGGCGCGCGCCGGGTTGATGTGGCCCTGGCCTGGGAACACGACGACGAGGAAGTGCTGCGGCGCCATGGATGGAAGCAGCTGGATGGGTGACTGGAGTCTTGTCTTCTTCAGCTTGAAGTTTTAAAAATATGTAAAGTCAAGCTTTGGTTTGGCGCGAGGTGAGGTGGCTGTCTAGTGTTGTAGGATAAGTACGGGCCGGGTGCACGGTGTCGCGTACTCGCGTTGATGTCATGGCTTGCGGTAGCAACGGCTGAATCGTTGCTGTTAGGTGTGTAGTTAATTACACAGTACTTGGTTTAAAAATTGGTAGGAAAGATGAAGTCGTGGGATTATAGTTCTAAAACGTGCATTTTCCCGCTTAAATGGCCACCCTCGTGTTTTTCCTAGTGACGAGCGTTAAAGCTCAAAATAAGATTGGTGGCAGATGGATATGTTTTTGTTTCATTTGACAACGATTTCTCGGTGGTACGTGTTTCAGTTCCTTACCTACTCCACGGTCCTCACGACCTTTTCGTTCAACCAAGTTATATGTTCACCTATCGACACAAAACTACTCCGTACAAAACATCAACAAAAGCATGGTCAGTCCTAGACTCTTAGCTTTTTTTTTGCATTTTTCACCACGTATATTCAACAGATAACCACATACACAGTACACGGTAGAAATACAGGAAAACAATACGTAGAGAAAACTGAGCAAGCATCGAGAGCACCAACATCACCGGCGTCGGAGACGAAGACCACCAGCCGCCACCTTGCCGCTGCCAGGGAGAACTTTTCCCTATGAAAGACGCTGCCTAGCCCGTCCGCCGCGCCGCGACGGAGCTTCTGTCGATGAACGACCAGGGCAAGCGCCCCCCTGTCCCAGCCACACCACGTTGCCTCGGCCGCCTTCGGAGCCGCCGCCGGTAGAAGCCAAAGAGCTCGATACTTGAACTCGATATGGAGGCTCCGCCGTCCTCGGAGCCGACCATGGAGAAGACGCCCACGGCACCTCCGCGGAGATGCGAGGGCGCCAGTGGCGGTGGATCGAAGACGACGCTCCGCAGAACGTCGACGCCGGAGAGGAGATCCACCACCCGCAAACACCAGCCGCCGCGCCTCCACCTCCAGAACGCCGACGACCTGCAACCAAAGAGCGCCTACACTATAAACAGGACACGAGACGGGATCCCCCGGTCTCCCGCCGCCGAGGCGGCCGGCGGAGGCCGAGGGATCCAACGAATCGAGCCGACGAGGTGGAGTTCTCCGGTGGATTTCAAAAATCGCCTTCCCAGCACCGTAGACGGGAGGGGATAAGGCACTTCCTAGACTCCTAGCTATTGTGGTAGGATAAGTACTGGCGCATGGTGTCAGCGTACTCGCGTTGATGTCATGGCTTGCGGTAGCAACGACTGAATCGTTCCTGTTGGTTATTATGCAATACATCTGTTGGGTCTGTATGTAGTTAATTATGCAGTACTTCTGTTAGGTTTGTAGTTAATTATGCAGTTCTTAGAAAAAATGGTACTCCTACGTAAAATAAAGTAGTGGGATTGTACTTCTAAAACGTGCATAAATAACCACCGTCCTGTTTTTCCTCGTGACGAGACAGCGCTAAAGCTCAAAATAAGATGGCTGACTGATCGATATGTTTTTGTTTCATTTGACAACGATTTCTCGGTGGTACGTGTTTCATTTCCTTACCTGCTCCTCGGTCCTCGCTACCTTTTCGTTCGACCAAGAGTTATGGGTGCGTTTGGTAGCCTGCAGCCAGCCGGGCCAGGCCCACTGGCTGCAGAAACAGTCCGCGCGTTTGGTTGCCTGCAGCTCAAAACTCGCAGGAACCGCTTCTCAAAGCACCCTTGGGCAGGCCCCATAGGAACGGCCGAATCGGCCGTTTCCAGAGAGTCTGGCCCGTTGTTTTACTCCCTCGCTCCAACAGTTACGTTGACTCTGGTTCCTCTCACTCTCCTTAATCTCACTTCATCTTCTTCCTTCCAATCTTTCATAGATTGCTCGGTTAAAAAAAAAAGCTCTATACCAAAATGATGCGCTTTGATGTTGCGGTTCCATTCCGACGATCAGTTCGAGCTTTCGTTAACCGTGCTATCCTAATTTCGTGTTCTTGTTCGAATCTTTTTTGGCCGAATTTTGAAGATCTTGTCACACACAGTTGATCGTTTTCGATTTCCTTTGAGGAGCAGCTTCACCTCGTCATGCCGCACAACTATCGTGTTGTAAGTTTTGTATTTTGATGCTTGTAGATGGACAGATCGGATACTGTAGAATGAGTATATAAACTGTTCTTGATGTTCACGTCTTTTTCAACCTCCGCTCTTCCTCTTCGTCGTCGAGGTATGATGCTGCCATGCCGTGGCTTTGCCGTCGAGCTCTGCAACCACCATGCCGTCTCCTCACTGTTCAGCTCCGCCGCCATGCCGTCTCCTCGCTGCCGCCATGCGTCCAGCTCCGCCGCCGCCGCTCGAGCCATCGTCATGGTCGCCGCTCGCGGATAGGCTACCTCCGTCGCCGCCGCTCTCGTGGTCGTCATACTCGTTGTTCTGCTGCTACTACATGGTGAGAGGTAAGTACACCTAGGTGAGGCTTAACATAGCCGTAAACACAAGCATCTTATTTGGTTGTCCTGCATGAACTGATGCCACGTTTTTTGCTGCAGCCTACCAAACTAACCACTGTTTTCAGCTCAAGCCTCGTATGTGCTTAGCAGTGCCCTCTAGAGCCTGCCCAAGGTGAGCCACGAAATGGCTGCAGGCTACCAAACAGGCCCTATACGTTCCTTCGTATCTACTCTCTCCGTTCATAAATATAAAATATTTTAGATGTTTGACATGTTGATTAGATGCGGGCTAAATTAAATGAGTGAACATACAAAGTAAAACTTGTCTATACTACATACATGTAGATATATTTTAGATATTTGACATGTTGATTAGATGCGGACTAAATTAAATAAGTGAACATACACACTAAAATTTGTCTATACTAGATACATGTAGATACATATGAATCTAAAAAAAGATACATCTTATATTTAGGAACGAAGGGAATACAACAAAAGTAATCGGTACAAAACATCAACAAAAGCATGATCAGTCCTAACTATATTGCATAGGAGTAATGGAGAAGACAAAATCGATTGCCCTGCTTTTCTTTTAGAGAAACTAGAGGCTGGACTCTGGAGCGCCCCTTGGGACGTCTCCTAACCGGTTAGTCGTGGTCCAATCACGGCCATTCAAAATGAAATTGTTTCTCAATATTTGTTCACCAAAAATATCCTAAAATTTAGTTTTGATCTTCTATTTTCAAGGCTGCAGCCGAAAGGTTCATCATTTATATATACATGCCGCAGAAAAGGATATAGAAAGATTGAACAATTTTCAAGAAAGTCTTTGCAGCAGCTTCAGCAAAGCAGGTGCAACACAAATCCGGTTCGGTGGAGGGCTTTTGGGCAGCGATAAAAAATCCAGCGCAGGATAGTTCGTAGACCTGGCCAGTCTGGTAGTCTTAGAACAGAAGATCATCCTGTTGTTAGGAAATTGTTGGCTATAATCAAATCATATCATAAAATGTAGTAGCAAACGACATAATAGAATGACATCTACTACAAGAGAGGGAACTACACGGCAACAGAGAAAAAGAATTACAAGCTCAATAGTTTAATTATCTAAAGATATAAACGGTGAGACCCCTTGGAGGCTCCTCAGCGATTTGGGCTTTCTGGCTGTCCGATCCTCCCCGCTCCGTGCCTTCGCTCCGTCCGATCCCTGCCGGCTCCTGGAGTCGGAATGAATAGGGATTTGCAAAGTCGCTAACCGTACCAAGCTTATTGCACCCACTCTCGCTGACATCCTACGTGGATCACTGCTGTAACCCGAGGCCCCGCCCGTCAGCCTCACGGTTCGTGTTTAATCGCTGTGGCGGATGGGCCTGCGCGGTGCAGATTCGCACTGCATTCCTCCCATTGGTCGATTATGTTCGTTTACCGTCATGGGTTTTAGCGGTGCCCCTCTGGGATAGATTTCTTCGTACGTGCTTCCTCTCCCCCTCTCTCTCGCTGATGATGGGCCCCATCCGTTCTGAGGCCCACATGTCGGTTGCCCGCACGTTTGCGTCGCCGATCTTTCCCTTCCATGCGTCGTCGCTACGTATTTTCTACAGTAGGTCGGGGTACGTTGGGTATTTCGCACGATCGTCGAGTACGTTGCACTGTTCGTGATGTCAGGGAGAATTCGGGCCCGATTACTCCATCCGAGGTGGCCTCCCTCCATTCGTCGACGGGTACGTTGCACTGTGCTATAGTTAGAAGGCCCAAATTCGTGTCACGCTGGCGGCTCGCCATTGGCTGCGAGTGGTTACCGACCTGAATACAGTGCTTCAGGGAACGGGGTATATAGGCTCCGTTCTGGATCGGATGGTTACTGAAGCTCTCATTCCCCCCCCCCCCCTTTCTTCTTACTCGTTCTTGCTCCGCCATGATTTTCTCGAGCTCCCCCGTGTTTCCATGAATCCGTTTGCTGTTCTTCCAGTCACGCTTGTTCCCGTTGAGATCAGGTTGAGTATTCTTAACATGTCTTGCTCTCTTTGTTTTGGTCGTTCTTTGTTCATGTCGTTGCCCGTGTGGTGGATCCATGTTTTTCTGTTGTTTGTTGCTAATGCGGTTTGTTTTTCTTTGTTTTCTGGGCTCCTAACTTCTTTTTTCTGTTCATTGATTTGTTTTTTTCATAGGTCACCGGTTTTTACTGCTTTTGGCTGTGGTGTGTGATGTTCCGGGTCTTGGTTGATCTTTGCCGGCGGCGGTTGTTGCTCAAGTATGGATGTTCGTTTATGTGGTTAATCTAATGGTATGTTGTAATATTTTGTTGTCCGGTTTGTGTTTTCATATTTTCGTGTCTGTTTGGCAGATCTGGTTTTGCTGTTTGGCTTATGTGTGCTTTTTATACCTGTTTTGTGACTTCTTGTGATTTTTTTCCTTCCAGGTCGTCGTTTATTCGGGATTATCTCAGACGTGAGTGGGTTTTCTTCACTCTTTGGCCTTTTGTTCCTGTTCCTGTGCTGAGTTATCCTGGTTGGTGTGTGCTGCCGGCTCCCCGTTGGTCTTTCGTGTAATGGTACTTTCTTCTTTTCACGGTGTCTGTTTTTTTACGCTTCAGTTCGCAGCATTGGTTTGCCAGGATGTTGCTCTGATCATGTTTGTTCGTTGGGTTTTTCCATGCAGCTGATTCTGTGTGGGTTGACCTGTTGTTTGTGTGTGTGTTAATTTGTTTTAGTCTCCGTAGTTCGTTTTTTTTCATGCTGCTGACCGTGTGGTCGATCCGTGTTCTTTGGCATCTGTTGCTTTTGCGGTTTGTTCTTCTTTGTTTTCTGGGTTTCTTGCATGTGTGTTGTTTTGTTTTTCCGCAGGTCGCTGGTTTACTGGTTTGGGTTGCGGTGCGGGATCTGCCGTGTCTTACTTCCTCTTCGTTGGCACCGGCTGTTGTTTGAGCGTGGATGAACGGTGTTGTTTATGTGGGTAATCTAATGGTATGAATGATTCGTTGGTTCCCCTTTTGTTTCTGCGTTTTGTTTCTGCTTGTGTTCATGTTTCCATGTCTTTTTGTTCGTTGTTTCCAGATGATTTGTTTTGTGTGTCGCAGATCGGGTTTTTGCTATCTTCGTTTCATATTTTTGATGTTTGGTTCCTTTTGTCTTTTTCATAGTTGTTTTGTGATTTCTTTCGCCTCTTCTTACTGCAGGTCATTGTCTTTCTCGGGATTATTTCGGGCGCGAGTGTTTTTTATTTTCTCTTTGCCTTCAGGTTCCTCCTCTTTCTGTGGTGAGTTGTCCTGGCCGGTAGGTGTTGCCGGCTCCCCGTTGAGATTTAGTTTGTTGGGCCTTTTTGGGGAATTGATTTTGTTTCGGTTAATCTATTACTTCGGGTTTTCTCTCATGTTTTCTTTTGCTTTCCATATTTTTCTGATTTTACATACCTTCTCTCTTTTAGTCTTTTTTATGTTTCTTCTCGTGCAGGTCGTCGTCTTAGTGGTGATCGTTTGAGCAGCGGGTGGTTAATGTTTATTTATTCGTTCTGGGTTTATGTCCCGCTGGCTCGGTGGTCGCCGGCTTACCCCGTTGGGTTTTCTTTCTTCCTCACTATGGTACTTCCTCTGTTTCTCGGTATTTTTCCTATATTCGCATTACCATGATCAGATCTGGCGTGTTTTTTCTCACGTTTTCCTTTGCATATCCTTTTATTGATTCGCAGTATGTTGAAGCGAGATCAGTGACTTGGTATTTTTTAGAGTTTAGGGTATCCTTTTGTTAGGTCAAAATATATATGTCTATCTACCTACATACAAGAGGTGGTAGAGGAATTAGCTGCTTAAAGTGTTTACTCTCTACGGAACAGGGTATGCGCAGGAATGAATTTGATTGGAGGTTATGCCGACTCCAGGGAGTCGGCATGACCGTACGGTGCGTTAAGACGGACAAGTCAGTATCGGTATGTCCCCTACACGATGTTGGTTTTCTTATTCACCAAGTTGTCGTCTGTCCATCTATTTTATAGAGGTTTACACAAGTCGTTTGCTCTTTGTTTGTGTGACCGTACGGTGCGTTAAGACGGACAAGTCAGTATCGGTACGTCCCCTACACGATGTTGGTTTTCTTATTCACCAAGTTGTCGTCTGTCCATCTATTTTATAGAGGTTTACACAAGTCGTTTGCTCTTTGTTTGTGTTTCCTTGGACCATGATTACTTTCTTTTTTCCTATCTTTATACATATCGATTTCTTGATAGAACTACGATCTTACCGGTCATGTTTACTGTTGGCACCAGACCGAAGCGGTTTTCCCCGGTACTGGTCGACTCCCGGGAGTCGGCAAGTCTGACCTTCTCCGTTTCACTGCTCGACGATCCCGCCAACTCGAGCGAATTCAGGGAGTCGGCGTGATCGGACGGTGCATTAAGACGGAGAAGCCAATATGGCTGGCTCCTCGAAGAAACGTTCCTTCCTTGTGAAGTCTCAAGAGGTAGTGAACGGTAGGACAGTCGGCACGGAAAATAACATGGAAGAGAATCAAAACAAATAAAACGCGTATTTTTTTCACTTTTTGTTAGGGCAATTTTTTTGTGCTTTTAGGTTGTTGACGCGTCTGTTGGCCATCACGTACTTTTAACTTCACGAAGTCGCCGGTGTATTTATATCTGGTCATTTTTATTCAAGTGTAGGACGAATGTTTGATATTTTTTTTGGACGGTTAGAATATTTGATCGTTAAACATGGTGAATATATGTTTTTCCTTTTTCATGTTGTTCTCCTTTTTCTGGTTAAATATTGGTTGTCGGCTGTTGAGGAGGCGAGTGATCCGTCGTGTAGTTTGTTTGATGGGACGTGGGGACTGAGCGGTTCGTGTAGAGATAATGGGTGCGGTAGGTTGGTAGATTGGAGTTATTGAGCTGCCTGTCTTAATGCACAACCCGACCCCGCCGACTCTAGGGTCCCGTCTTAATGCACAAACCGACCCCGCTGACTCCAGATATATGTCCATCATTTGTAGGATTGTTGTCTTTTATTTTTTAGCATCACCAAATGTTTTTTTTCACGTTTTTATTGGTCCAATCTTTTGTCCTCTTGGATTGTCGACTCGTCCCTTTGTCGTCACCGATTTCGCCGACTCGACGCGTTCGGTAGCCAAAGGTACACCAGAACGGACAGACACGTGACCTGGAACCGCGTGGTGATGAAATCGACTCCAGGGAGCCGGTGACACCGGTCGGTGAGTGGGCATCGTCGTTTGGCTTTCATGTGCGGTGCAAAACTCTTCGATGACGCTATGTGTTCACTCTCCCTTGGTCTTCACTACAGTACCGGTTTAATACACAGAGGTACTACGAGTTTGACATAAGGCTGTTTAGATTACGGTTTCTTGTGAAAGTTAGTGCTAAACGACAGAACACCAAATTCTATGATTTAATATGAAGTTATTGGAAGATACTCCAAGGCAGTAACAATTTATGGTGTGCATCGCTTCATGGTTCGTTCCAAGACTTCGTCATGAAGGAACCTGCGTCCAAAGTCGGGTCCCTTGAGTCGGCATTGTATGTACGTGATGATGACGTCACTGGTTAAGACGACTCCAGGGAGCCGGCTCAAACTGACGGTGTATTAGGACAGAGATGGTTCCGAGTGGTTACCCACCTCCAAGGGAAGATTCGTTCTTTCAAGGACGTGGCGGCTATTTGTCATCGTTATGATGCCTGTTTGGCTGACTGGTCTGCAGGTCGGCAAAGTTGCCGGCTTAAGGTTCTATTATCAAACCATCGTCCCTCATCGAGCTGGCTAATGTATATTAATTTCACACAGTGCAAATCTATGTCGGATCAAGATAAAGCATTTTTTATTAATTATTTCAGTTTTTTCCTTCATGGGATGTGCGCGAACGACAGTCTTTCTTATAATTTCCATGCTCATTATGTGGAGCGTTTGCTTTGATTTTATCGGTTCGTATGACCATTTCTTTGACGGTCGATAAAAATAAATGTGTTCCGCCTTTATCCAGCGGTTCCTGCCCGTGCTGTTATCTTTATGATCCTCTTAATGGCGTCTCGCTATTGGCTTACTTCTACGGTACGTTTGGACCCTAGTGGGTTTTCGCAGTTTGTTGCCACGTACACTGTAGACGTGTTTATATACAACCTTCCAGTCTTCCAATCCTTCGCGGGCCTGGCATCTAATTGACACCCACCGTAACTATGGGGAATGCCTGCATTGGTTGCCGACATGTCTGAGTTGTCGTCTGGTTGCATTCTGCTCGACCGATATAAGCATTTCCGTCTTAGTGCGTTGTCTGATACTGCCGGCTCCAGGGAGTCGACAGGAGAACCGTTTCGATAATACAGTTCTAGCTATTTGTTGTGAGTTCCTTTCATCGATTGTTTTGTTTTTCCTGGTTGCCCTTCGACGAGCATTATTCTCCTCCATTTTTTTGGTCCACACTTGTGTTGGGTTTGCCAAGATGTACATTGTTGTTCGTTCTCCTCCTGCCTCTCTTCTAGGGAAATATTTTTTCTGCTTTCCCTTCGTCGTGCATTAATTTGCTTGCCTGTTTAGGCCGTCCGTGTGTGTGGAAAGGCGGCCTTTAGCGGAAAGTCCGTTCCTTCCTTCCGTACCGTTTGGTCATGTCGGATCGGACGGTATATTAAGATGGAGAAGTTAATATAGTTAGATCCCCTATGGTTCCTGGAGTCGGCGTGATCGGACGGTGCATGAAGAAGGACAAGCCAATACTGTTGGCTACCCTACGCGTTTGGAGTTGGTGGTCATTGCCTTTCCACTCGCATGTCGGTTATTCCGTTTGTTGTTACTTGATAAGCATAGAGTGTTCACTCTCCACGGAACAGGCCACGCACAGGAATAAACTTGAACGTAGCAAATGTTGGTACTGGCCGAGTCCCGGGAGTCGGCAGGACTGACCTTCCCCGTTTCGCTGCTCGGCGATCCCGCCGACTCCAAGGAGTCGGCAGGACTGACCTTCTCCGTCTCACTGTTTGGCGATCAGATGTTAAATGTGTCTTCTGACATAGCACGCTTTTTTCTTGGCACGGTTTCTTTTAGGTGATTATGCATGGAGTCTTTGACCTAGCGGCAACGACTTTCATTTGGACATATCCAAGTTTCGTATTGCCCACCATGCATATAGTTAAAAATTTCCTACATTGTATGGCAAGATACTCCCTACGCCCATGTTTCATCTTAACGACCGACAAAATATAAATCGAGGACCAGGGACGCTTGGCGCCGACTCCAGGGAGCCGGCATGGTCAGACATTGCATTAAGAGGGAGATGATCATATCGATCGAGCCAATGCCGTTAGTGACGCCTGATACTCCTTTTGGAAGTGACGTCACGGTATGTACCTTTTTTTTGGCTGGGAACCGAGCTGTATTACTTTTATCATAGCTGCTCTGAGGACTTGGCAGAAATATGTCCTTGACGTTGTACGCCAGCTGTACGGATGAGCCGTGTTGACTACGTTATCATGTCCACCCTAAGTCACCTACGTCAAATATTGCCCCTGTGGATCATCTTCGCCGAGTTCATGCTGATCAAGCTCAATGAGGAGCTCCTGGTCGGTCGAGACGGGTGCCAGGTGACAAAGATTTGGCATAACTATCGGGGTTGCCGACCGGATATAAGCCGGCGAGTGGGAGGTCAGCGTCGATAATGGAAGGAAACCATGTTTACATAGAGATTCTTGGTGGTTCATCCGTACTGTTTCGGGATTCCCTCACTCCAGCGAGTCTGCGTGGTCGAAAGGTGTATTAAGACGGAAACCCATGTCTGTCGAGCCGGCCAATACCCGTTTTAGCGTGTACTACCTGCCGTTTCGGAACGGCAAGGAGATATTCCTGATGAAAGGAAATCATGGCTGGGAGTGGAACGCAACGATTCAGATATCTTCAAGCAACCAGTTTCCCAAGAGACGCATATTTGAGGAACAGCACATCAACAAACTGTCTTCAAAACAAGATCTAATATTTGAGATACGATTGTTTAGAATATAATTTACAAGAGAAGCTAATAATATTTTCCCATTGTCTACAGTGAATATAGGTACTGTAGCCAGCAGCTATGTGACCAAAATGTAGCATTGTTGCTGCTTATATGTGTGGCGTGCTGATAGGTTACATGGTAACGCCATGCGCCGGGTGCTGGGTCACTTTAACTCTGTCGTAGTGGATCCATGATCTGTGTTGGTCAAGTGGCGATCTTTCTTTTCGACTGGCCGGTCGTTGGAGATTGCGCGCAGGATGATTAGGGTTTCCGTCAATACGTTTGTTGTCTTCAATCCCTCCTCGAGTTGATCAAAAGGGGAGAGGGATGATACATCATTGCTTTGTTCTGCATGTGTTGTAGCTTGATTAGCTCATAGAGAAATTCGTTTGAATATGGTAAATATGACAGGTGAATTGAAAAAAATAGTTACCAATGCAGTTGTGGATGGTGACGCTGATCGCCCACTGTATGTTTCCGATTTCCTCAAGTACCCTGTTCAGTTTAGCAGTAGCGTCCTTTTCAAATGAATCTGCCCTATGTAGTACAGAACTGTTTAGACCTTTTGATCTTGGATCTCTGTCTTCAAGGCACGTTTGCAGCTCGAAGATTCTCGCGGTCCTTCTTTATTCTGATTAGTTCGTTGCGCTGTTTATCTTGCAGGTTCTTGATTATTCTACCTGTGTCGCTCTTAGGAATAGAATCATTTTCTTTCTTTGTCAGTTCAGCGATGACGCCCTCGTCGTGTTTAAGTTGTTTTTGTATGTATCGAGGTTGTCTTCAAGCTGCCTGATGTATTTTTCTCTGTCGGCCAGTGCCTTATTTGTCTTTAGGTGATCCTTCTGCGACGTCGTCAGTAAGATCTGTTTATGAAAAAAATTATAGCAACACAGATGAGATTGTGCTCACGTATGGTAGTTTGATCAAATTGAGTTACTTTGTTGTGAACCGGTGACGTACTTCCATTTCTTTGAGCTTTTCCGCCTGTTCTTTACTCTGTTGAACCTTGGTTTCCAGTTCCAGTCTAGAGTTCTTCTGTTCGGTCAGAGTCTTTTTTGCTTCTGCTGTTCCTTTTTTCATTATAGCAATTCTTCCTGCGATGTATATAAGATAATCGTTAGAGCAGAAAGCAGAGGTCCGTACTATATTGGAAGAGTCATGATACAGCCGCAACGTAGTCACGTCGTCAGACGGTCAGATGACCAGATCCGGCTTAGAAGGTTTTATGGTTACCTTGTGTAGACGATATAGTTGTTCCTGCTGAACGGATCGTCGTTCTGTCTGTTTGTTTTCCTTGGCTATGTAAGAACAGAGTTGTTCTTTCAGGGCTGCCATTATGGGTGACTGGGATAGTGAACCAAGGTACATATTTTCGTGTTGCTGATATCAACGACAGGAAGACTTGCATCGACGATGTCTGGGGCGTTCACTGCAGTTGTATCGAGCTCAGGGATCATCCATGTCGAAGGGTTCGTCGGTGCTGTTGGTGGGGTCTCGCGATGTATGATGTCAGGGTTTAATTGCATCGTCCATTCACCTGGGTAATCCTTACAAATGTCGTCCTGATCGCTACATAACGGTCTGCATGAGAGGAGTATAGATGTTATGAAGGTAATATAGCACGTTGTTGCTAAAGATAGAAATTAAGAGGTACTTCAAGAACTATACCCCTCTGTTGTAGGAATCAGTTGAAGTCCAACTATGTCTGTGGTTGTCGTCTGCTCCCAGGTATCTTTGTCACCATTTGAAGAGCTGAAGTCGGCGATAGCTTGGTCGTCCTTGTCGATTGTTTGTTGTCGTTCTTCAGGACGTGTCTTCTGACGCTTCAGAATTTGGGAGGTCGACGTTTTGGTAATGACGTCCCCTGGTCTCTTTCCTCCAAGAGGTGTCTGTGTTGACGAGATCCTGACGGAAAACCTCCTTGTCCGTTCGTCGGCTCTGGTTCATATGTATGATCGTGACCATTGTTACTCGAGTCGGCCACTGTCTTGTCTTCAGGCGGAGATCCTGACGGGTCATTGTCCGGCTTCATTCCTAAATGTTCGTGTTTGTTATCTGACGCGACGTTGTCGTCGCTCCAGTTCCAGAAATCCTGTTTACAGGAGCAATTTCGACGATCAGAAAATTTGCAGTTGTACGACATTGCAGACTACAGATAAATATATTGGTTATTTACCTCTGATGGCTGATTATTCATCGAGGAGGTTCTGATTCTTTCAATTCTGCTCTTGACGAATTTGCCATCCAACAGATTCGCCATGAGTACAGAGAGCTGATCATCCAAGTTCATCTTTGAAACCTGGGCCTTGCGATTGGGAGACTGGCTTATGTATGTGTTCATAGGCTGGTCGCGACGATTCAGCCACGCGGCGACCAAGTTCTCTGTCTCGAGGCCTTCCTTCCTTAATGTTTTAATCTTATCCGTCAACGATATTACAATCGCCTTATCGGCTTTATTCGGTCTGATCGACTCACCGGAGCTCGGCTCGTATTTCCTCTTGCGGTAAGGGGGAAGGCCGGACTGCTTGATCTTGGATTTGCTCGAGCAGTAAAAAAATGTGCATTGCCAGTTATTTACCTTGCTGATGAAATTAGCCCGAGGATAATCCGTCGCTCCACGTCGAACGGTGAAGCTGATGCTGCCGCATTGGAGTAGTGGCCCCTTCTTATACTCAGTCTGAAGCTTACGGCTGAAAATCCCTTTCCAAAGTGAGAGGGAAGGCTTGATGTGGAGAAATCCTTTGCACAATGCTTCAAAACACGCGACGTGGAGGATCGAGTTAGGGCCTAGGTGGTGGGGTTGGAGCTTGTAGAAATGGAGTAGCTCGAGGAAGAAGGGCGAGCACGGCAGCGATAGCCCGCGGTCGAGGAACGCGGTGAACAGAACCGCTTCACCGCGTTTCGGATTTGGGCGAACTTCTCTACCCGGCGCCCGGCATATCCACTGTGTGCGTGGTGGCAGTATGCCGGCTTCGGTGTATGCCGTCAGGGTGGCCTCTGTTACCGTCGACCCTCTCCAGTTACAGCGTTTTTGTATCTTGGGTTTCCCTAGATCCATGGGGTTGGGGTGAGGAAGATGAAGCCGGAGGGGATAGGGTGGAAATGGTGTTACTATTGAGCCGGCTGCCGAGACGTGTGTACAAAGCACCTGTGTGTAGTAATTAAATTGCTCTCTTCAAAGTGTTTCTGGAGCCGGCTGGCGCTTTGTTTAATGATGTGTCCTCTGTACTTGGCGCGTGGGAGGGCATGGTGTCGTGATGATGTTCGTTCCTTCCCGAGGCAGGGCGGCGAGGGTCTACGTATAATCTTATCAGTCAGATGATGAATCTTTCAGCCACGCGTTTGGGTAATCCATTTGATCGTAGGAAGTGTCATTATGATTACGTTGTTACTTGCATGCCATACAGTAGATGCATGAATCTGTTTTCTGATTATTATTTGTCTTATTTTGTTCCTCGACTTTACATATGGATATAATTATTTATACCCGTTGATTATTAGCATCGTGTATGGCGTGTCGTCAAAACAGGGCTTGGGGGTCGTGCGCCAAGGCGCACCCCTAAATCTAGTTACTACTACATGCTCAATAGTTACAGCAAAACCTGGCTCAATGATAATCTTTACCCAGATAAAATCAAACACAAAATTATTAGACCATCCATTTTCCAAATAAACTACACTGGCCTTAAGTAAATACTCCAAACATTGGTAAACACTCTGATCTAAGGAAGGCTCTAAATACCACCAATTTTTTGAAGTATCTCAGGAGACAGTTATAGCTTGTTAATCAGTGTTCTTCAAAACAATGTGTACAGAAGGAATTGATTCTCCAGTCATACTAGTATTACAGAACCAGTGAAAAAAGGCTGAAAGAATGCCCAGCGACAATTATTGCCCAACATACTATATTGGACTTTTTGAAACATGTTTAGTTAAGTGTGTATAAGAATAGATTACAACATAACCCGCATTAGTCAAGGTCAAGTTTTTAAAGCTAGTGTAGTTACACCCAGTATTACTGTATTAGAGAATAGCTTATAAAAGACGTGCATCCTCATATCAGCCTGGCACGCTCCAAAAATAGTACCAGGTAATGTTCTCTTACAGGCTTAAGAAACTGTGACATAAGAACACACTGCATTAATAGAACAGCTTTGTGCTATACTGCTATACTTGGCTGCTATGGTAAATTGAACTTTGCTTAACTTAGCAACTAGGTTGCTTCTTGTTAAGTTTTCTTGTTGGGGCTGATGCAGACTTGGATAATAGTTCAGTTTAATCATGCAAAATGATCCTTGGACCAACACAAAAGTAAAAGTTTTCATAGCCTACCCCCTTTCTTTAAGAAAGAACTCCTGTACTGAAGAACAAATACTGGTATTAAATTATTGATGAGTGATTATCTGGCTGGCAGCATCTGAAACTACATGTGTCCCCTCACAGAAAGAAGTCCCATATGTTTCAGTTACTGAGTTGCAGCTTAATGCTACTTTGTTCTCCTACTACTGCTGGCTCCTTTTGTGCCTTCCGATATGCTGACCTCCACAGAAGCAATCAGACTCGCCTCCAGATTATGCCCTCTCGCTGCAGATCTCACTTTTCTCAAAATATGCTGCTTCATCACTGCTCTCTCAGCAGACTGGATGTTCTCGCACATGTTCAATCCATGGATATATCTTGACACTGCTCCGCTGAAAGGCTCACCTGCTTCCTCAAGGGCAACAAGCTTCTCAATGACTCTGGAAGAGAGCATTCTTTCAATGCAGGGTTTGGTTCCTACCGCTGCAATGTCCACCAGAAGTTGCACCACAAGATCCTTCGTCTTAGCACACTTACGGTCGAGCAGATTCACCAATTTTTCTATAGTTCCTAGTTGTAAAAATCTCTGCAAGACTAATGATCCTCCCTTTGCATACACAATCTGATGTAGAGTATGGTATGCTGAATCCTGAAGCTCATTAGTGGAGCACTGCATCATCGCAATGAGCTCATGAACAATATTAAGCTCCAAGAACCTGCGGACGTACGGCTCTCCTCCGGTGCAAGCCAATTTCATTACCAGGAAGGCAATCTGAGACCTCACTTGGTTGTTTTCGAGTTCTCTGCGTTGAAGCAGAAATGCCAACCTATCAGACAAATTGCTTCCCAAAAGAAGATCTTGCACCCTAGGATCATTAGCCCTCTCAGCAAGAGGTACTAAACCTTGGATAGCTTCAATGATAACTTTGTTATCTGTCTGCAGAATCTTGTGAAGAAGCACCTCAAAATATTGAGGCTTTGGTGATGGGGCTACATTTTGGTCAGATAAAATAAATCTCTCCAAGGTAAGCCGAGCATGCCATGGCAAATGAATCAACAATCCAGGCCCCATGCACTCCTGAAGAGGCGCACCAAGCTCACAGAAAGTTTTTAGTGTGACAATTGCATGATGCTGTGAGATCTCAGAACCACAGCCTAGAAGTACAAGAAGCTTCTTGTCAACTCCTGCTTCAATCATTCTCTCAACAGCCTTCAAATTCCCCACTTTTATCTGAGATGCTAAAGTTGTAAACACAATTTCATGCCACTCCTCATTTTCTGGAGACAATAGTTCTGCAATTCGGTCCATGGGCATGCTTGCCAAAATTTCCTCGGCAGTTGTGGCACTAGCATGCTCAGATACCTTTGCAAGAACAGCAGAGACGTTAGCTAGAGTTGAAGAATCTTCAGAGCCACGAAGAACACAAATTAATTTATCCACAGAACCTGCTGTTTCAAGAGATTGGGCGAGATTTGCATAGTCTGCATGGAAAAAGATGACTATAATAGCTTTGGTAACAGCAACAATGAGATCTGGTGACCCAACAGAAATTAGCTCCGCTATTTGAGGTCCAAGTATTTTGCTAAAGCCAATCCTGCAAGCCTCGAATTCAGATATCGATTGGCATGCCATGAGAGCTTGGGTGGTGCTTCCCAGTAAGATCCCGATCTCCAAGAACTCTAGCAAAGAAAAGAATGATCTCATCTTCTGCTCAGCTGCTCCTTTCACGCTCTCTTTGCCAAAAATAAAAAGCCAAGGAGCCACCAATGCAGCATATTCAGGAAATGAATCGGTCAAAATGGTATGAAGAGCATCATTTGCTTTGTTCTCAAGGTAAAGAGAAACCATGTCATGCATATGATACATCGATTGGTCTTCCAGTTTGATGATGAGTGAGCCTTCTACTAGTTTTGAAACCACAATAGGGAACAAACTGTCCTGCATAAGTGCTGACCAAATGGATTCCAGGCATGCTTCTGGAACAGGTTCTTCCCATGAAATGGCTGCGAGAACCATGAAAAACCTTCGGGAATTTTCAGGCATTGCTTCCAAGCTGAACTCAAAAGATCCAAAGATGGTCAGTGTGGTCTCCACTTCTTTCTCGTTGACATATGAAACTGGACCTGGTGCACAAGTTGCGTATGTGGAAAGGTTGGATATTGCTTTCTCCCATTTTTCCACTCTGGTCTCCTTCCTGAGAGCCTTACCCAAGACCGCAACTGTAAGGGGATGGTGTCCACAACTATCCAGCAAGCCATCTGCAACAGGCTGTAAAGTATAGAAGGTTAACCATCTACGAATCCATAAAGTTGTGCGTAGCAAACTGTAATGTATAGATGGAGTATACCTTCTATGGCAAACATAAGCACAAGCGATCAGCATGAATATAAGTATTTGAGTGAACGAAATGTGCACAACTAGTTGTAATGTTTGATGTTAATACAATGAAGCCAATCTTGAAACTTAGAAGATATGCAAGAAAGGGATGAGACCTAGACTGCAGGATGAAACATGGAAGAAAGGGATGGGCATGTGTAAATCAAAATTAACAAGACAAAACAAAGAGGCATGGAAATACAGATAGATTTGGTAAAACATTATAACGTAAAGCATACCGGAAGCTCTTCAGCACTAAGAAGACTATGATAGAGAAGAATGCCCTTGCTGATTCTCTTGATGTCATCTTTGGATATTTCTACTTTTTCAGCTTCTGCTATCTCATAAACTGCTTCATCCCTTGTTGTCACAAGATACCGGCAATCATTATCATATAGCTTTGTGAAGCGATCAACTATGTCTTGCTCCCAGACATCATCGAGTAGTATTAACATGCTCCTTCCGACCAACGAGGTCTGAAGCAAGCAACATACATCTTCAAGATCTTTTGCCGTGTCCTCATTGACAGTCATGGAACCAATCTGTACTAGGAATTTGCATATCTTCCTAACAAGACGGTTATGGTACTCGCTCCTGCTTCCGCTACATGCTGCTCTACTGCACCACCGCCCGAAACTAATCTCAATTGCACCATCCACAAAGTTACCAGGCGGTTCAGAAGCTATCTGTCGAGCGAGGCACGACTTCCCGATACCAGATAGCCCAACAATCAGGACAACTCGATGGCCATCGTCCTTCTCCAAAAGCTCCCTAACGTAGTCACATTTCTTGGACACTGGATAGCCATGCTCAGACTTGACCCTCAATAACGACGGTGTACCCTTGGCTGTAGATGCTATGACATTGTCGACGCTGTGTGACAGCTTCTGCAGTTCTAGCCACCAGTTCAGATCATCTCTGATCAGCTGAATGTACTTCACCAGGGGGTCTCCTACCACCGAGCTCCACACCACTCTGGCCAAGCCCTTCCCTTTGCCTTTCTTCAAGGCTCTCCTGGCCTTGATGATATTGAGGCGGAGCTGATCCATGAGTCTGCTCAAGCTTTGGAACTGACGATCCAGCTGCGGACCGTGCATCTTGTTGGCGTGCTTCTGCTTAGCCTGCTGCATCAACACCTCAAGGTCGGACACGAAATCCTCGAGCACCTGGAGCCTCCTCGGAGCCTCAGCAGCGTCCGCAGCCGCCTGCTCCAGCGCTCCCACCGCGGACACCATTGCAGACACGAGCTGCGCCGCCGAGGCGAGTGCTTGCACGGCGTCCATAGCTTCACTTCAAGGAAATATAATAACAACTCTTACTAGAATCAATTCAACGCACCAGCAAAGCTTTTTCTTGCAAGAATTCAAGAATCGGTTCTATTCGCAATTCCACAAACACATGGCATGCATGCTCCCGGTAGGAGCGCCTTTCCCCTTTCCATCGATCTGGTAAGCTACCGATTGTCCGTCTTAGCGCAGCAAACATCCGGCCCAAGCTAATCCCCAAACATCAGTCCTGAATTGCAAAACAGCAGCTCCGATCAAATCGTGGCAGAACATGTGCGACGTACAGCAACCAAGAACACAAGGGCTGAACGAACTTACTTATTGGTGGCAAAATCGACAAGTGGGGAGTGGATTCTCCAAGAAAAGCTAGAGTGACAACAGAACTATGAGTGAAGGATTTTAGACTTGATGATAGGACGGAGTTGGAGAGCTCAGCAGCTTCGCAGAAGGGGCTCCGTGCGCCTTTGCTGAAAGAAGTCAACATGGCAAAAGAAATGGGTTGTTCAGGACTATGCCAACGCATTAGGGTATCTTCCAATTTCTTTACATCAGCCTTTATTTATTCAAGGATAGTTAAATCCTTCAGCAGCGGCGGCCTTGCTAGTCCATCATGTACTCTAATCTGTCACCCGTATCAATTTTTACTCCTACCCACCACCCGTAGCAATAACATATTCTAATTTGTTTAAAAAGTATATAAAATATTGTAATTTGTATCAAAAAATATAACATGTTGTAATAGTAAACAACATTCCCCTATATATAAAAGTAGGAAGAATTCAGCTTCAGTTTGAGCATCCACGTCACCCGGAAAACAGCCGCCGTTCGATCAGCGCAACAGACGGTCCAGATCACTTTAAAAGTCGTGCGAGCTACATTATTACTGTAGCTCGGGGGTTTCTACCAATCAGCGAGCGCGCACGAGTTTTGGCGCGGCCAATTTTACGAAAAAGAACCTGCATCTTTTGGAAACCAACCCGCGGTCCAACTTTTATCGCTGCGAGGGACCAGTGTGCAAATCCACGAAAATGCACGGACTTTTGTGCAAAAACATCCGCAGAGCCCCCTCTTCCTTCCTCTCTCAGCGCGGCCGCGCAGCTCGCCGGCGCCGCCGACGCCTCTCCCCGCCGCTCTGCCTCTCCTTATTCAGATCGAAGCACACAGTGACGTGCGCCGTCGCGCCTTCTCTATCCTCGCCCACAGACGCGCGGCGGAACGGCCGGAATCGCCCGGAATCGCTGTTGCACTGCCACGGTTCAACTCGAGCTCCGCCGCCACGAAAATGGTCGCCGCCAGCGATTCCGGTAACCATATGGTTTGCCGCGCCGCCTATGCGACTCGCCTCGACGCTGGCTTCTAGATCCACCCGCTCCTACCCTTCCGCAGGCTCGCCGCTGCCCGGGCGCGAGCTCGGCAGAGCTCCGGCGCTGTCTCCGCCGCCGCCTGACGTCACGCACGACGTCAGCGCGGGCCCACATGTCAGCGATCTACCATTTACGGACGGAATTTCAGAAAAAAAAACAAATAACGACGTGTGGGACCTACTGTCAGTTTCCTCACAATTATTAAAAATGCTCCAAATTGTGGAATTCATATCTTCCAAACCATAATTCAAAAAAAATTAAAATACCAAAAAAACAGGAAAAAACAATCTTTACATCTACCACATTTTCATGCATGAATTTTTTTTTTGAAATTCATAATTTCCGAACCATAATTCAACATGCATGCAAATTGTAAAATTCATATCTTCCAAATTACAATTCAAAAAAAAAATACTAAAATTTCCAGAAAATTTAAATCTTTACATCTAACACATTTCCATGCACCTTAAAACAACTATAATTCCTGCTTAATTAAAATAACTAGAATATCAAATACAAAAATTGTGAAAATGACATCTCACCTACATTTAACCCCATCTTTATATTTCTTTTCTTTTGTTTTTAGCTTCTATTTTGTTATGCAATAAAACAACATTGGAATGATGTTCAAGAAAAAGAAAAATAAATGCAAGACATTTTAATTTGCAAAATAATTGTAATAATATTTATTGTATATATATTTAATTTCACAGTATTTTCCTACAAAAAAAACTAACACATTTGTCATAAATGTTAAAAAAACACATTTGAGCATTTAAAATTGTTAGAAAATTAGAATTCTCCTATTAAAAAGCTAACACGTTCGAGATAAATGTAAAAAAAAAACAAATTTGAGCATTTAAAATTGTTACAAAATTAGAAACACTCTAAAATATATCTCAACAAATTGCATTCATCCTAATTATGAAGTTAAAACAAATGTTCATGCTATACTTCAAATATATCCAAGCATCCCAAATTTCAAATAACTGAAAATACTCGATATAACAAATTACTCCTTCTACAATAAAATATTAGTATCACAATTCTCACAAACAAAATTACGTGGAACACATTTGAAAAATTGAATTTGCTAAAAAAAGAAAAAAATGAAATCCTCTAAAATATATATATCTCACATATTATCTCACAAAATCCATTCTCCCGAATTATGAAGTTCAAATAAAAACTTATGGCATTTCACCACTCTAATTTGCATATTATTTGTACAAATTTCAAATGAATTTTACCTAACTACGAATTAACTTTAACAAACGACCATATACTACACATCCTCCAATTATGAAATTCAAACAAATATTTCGACAAAATACAAACATATAAAACCATTCCAGCTTACTAAACATTTAACGTACTCTAAAATGTGTGAAGAAACACACAGAAAAAAAACTAACTATTTAGGAATATTTTCACATAAAAAAAACACATTTCAAATTGAATTACAATAATTCCCAAATTTGAGCAATCTCCAAAATCCAACCATTTTTAAAACGGAAGCATTTTTCAATTTCAATGATTTCCAAACTTAGACAACTTTACAACATCACCATTTTCAAATTCAAATTCAAAAGCACACGCGTGGCATTTGCCACGCTTATATCCCTAGTCACACTCTTATAAACAGCAGCACTTGCCTTGAAACAACAACACAATGTAAATGTTAAACAACACCACATAGTCATGCACTTTAAATTCACGATGACAAAATATAGAGCTAATTTGATTGTACATTACGATTTTACATAGTGTGATTAAGGTGCAGTTAATATGTTAGGATATTATGTGAGTCCCACTTGTCAAAACTTTAGACGGGTACATGGGTACGATAGTATAGGTTATATCCCATTCACGTACCGACGTAATTGATAGGTGTGATATTTTTTCAGTTACGTATGTATGAGTCTTTTTTGTCTCGTACATTTACCCTAATATGGTTTTTATCCACTGGGTACGTGGTACCCGTTGCCATCGCGTTAGACGGAGATGAAGTGCTTTCCACCTCATCCACAAAAGGAACCTCCTCGGTCACAACTTTTGGAGCAAAGAGAGATCTTCTCTTTCGTATACACGAGCTCTTTGGTCAATGACTCCATAAAAGTGGTGAGTTTCTCTTGATTTGATTTTCCATGTTCTCAGGGTCCATCTTTGTTCTCTACGCAGTAAGTCATAATAATGAGAGTTTCAGGGTTTGATACAAGGGTACCCTTGATACAATTGAAGGATCAAAAATAGTGTCTAGGGGTGAATATGCAACTAAAAAATTTAGGGATAATTGCAGATAAATAAAGTGATCCTAAAATATAACAAGATGAAAATCCGATATTCTGTGATACATGATACAAGTATGTAAAGGTGAGAAACGAAATAACATAAATGGAAAGAGACGAAAACATGATGATGTATCCCAAAGTTCAAGTCCTGCATACCATGAGCATGCAAACCTCGGTTGTACAAAAAAATATGTAGAACAAATTTGCAACTCTACTTTAACTACGCATAACCTTCACGAGTAAACGCTCTCTATCTCCACGTAGCAGTTCTCGGACTTCCTTGATGATATGCCACACTCGTGATCTATACTCAACATATATAGTGCAAGTTAGATATCCTCTTTCAATTCATATATTTAACTTCTTAGGGCATCTCCACTGGGCCTCTCGTAAATATGTTTGGCACCCTAAAATTGTGTCCGCCGACGGGGTGTCGGACACATGTACAACCTAATTAGGGGTAGTGTTCCTAATGGGCGCTGCCCCTAGTGGCTTCCCCGAAAGTTTTCTTAGAAAAGTCAAACACCGAAATGCATTACGTTAAAATTTGCTGAAATTTTACATATATTTGAATGAATTATTAATAGCAAGCTTGACTAAATGCTAGATCTTCTTGTCGTCGTCGATTTAGACGATGCCGCCATTAGAGAGATCCCCATCATATAGATCTACATGTTGACGTTGTGCATATGGGGATCTCTCTGATCAACATGTATGTGTTATTTTCTCTCTGTTTGCACTAGTATTTGGCCCATATGTACATCTCTCGGATATATCTGATTTATCGTATGTGGTTAGATATAAAATTGCATCTGTGAAGCTGATTTGTTAATTAAACTCATTCGGAAATTGTTTAAGATTCAACAAACAAAAGGATTAATTTTAAAATGTTTGATTGAATGTTAAATTTTCTATGAAATGTAGTACTCCCTCCGTTCCTGTATGTAAGGTGTATAGTTTTTTAAGAATTTTTAAAAAATATATGGTATATTGTTATTTATGGATAATTTTACCCATTCATAAATGAGTCACAATCTCGAACGGATGGATTTTACGGATTGTTTTCATTTTGTGGCTATTAGGGACTCCTCTCTTCCGAATTTTTTGAGAAGCAAATGGGTTCACCGTATGCCAAATACCCATGTCTTATCCGTGTAGAAAACTATACACATTACATTCACTGAATGTAATGGAGGGAGTATTACTCCCTCCGTTCCGAATTATAAGACGTTTTAAACTTTTCCAACAAAGGTTAAAAACTGGAAAAAGGACGTGTCTGCCCTCCAGCGAAAGAACTCTCCCGTCGGCCCATATCGCGAAAATAAAGGCGCCTCGTAGCCTCGCCATCGCCCCATGTCCTCGCCGGCGCCGCCCCAGTACCTCTCCCGTCGCCTGTGCTCCCAGGTCCTCCCACCGTGCGCGGCAGCAGCAGATCGAGCTCCAGGTCCTCTCGTCGTCTGCAGCACCAGATCGAGCTCTCAGGTCATCCCCAGTCGCCGGCATCAGCAGATCAAGCTTCCAGGGCATCACCCGTCGCCGGAAGCAGCAGATGGAGCTCCCAGGCCATCTTCGGGTCTCCGGCAGCAGCAGATGGATCACCCAGGCCATCTCCGGGTCTCGGGCAGCAGCAATCAACCCCCAGGCTATCTCCCCGGTCGGGAATAAAGATGCCGCCTAGCACCGAACACGAGCGCCGCCTGATCGGGCGGAATCTGCAGCGCCTCCGCGAGCCGGGGAACCCACGCGCCCGTCGGCTGACGCGAGCTTCTCCTTGAGCTGGGAGAGGGTCTGCGCTAGCGTGCCCTTCAGGAAGATTAGCTTGGGGATGGGCAGGAGGCCGTACTCGAACGCCACGTGCCCCGGCGGAGGAGCGCACGGAGGTTGCCGCCATCGGTGGCGTCGCCGGCGGCGGGTCGAGGGTCTCGTCAACCATCGCTGCGAGAAACGGGGAAGGAGGGGATCTGGTTCCGACCGGGGTAAAATCGGAAAGTGCGGATAGTTTGGAGACAAAAATGAACTGCGTTTTCTAAAACGTCTTATAAAACGGAACAGAGGGAGTACATAACAAGACTCACCTTGAATCAATTCACCGATGTAGAAAAAAATTCTAATGATTCTAATCCTCTAAAATTTCTCTAAAAAGGGCTTTGAATCAAAGAGAGCTTAACGCGAACAAAGTCGGGTACGGAGCTCGGTATATTGGCATTTCAAAATTTTAGTTTCGGATCCTCGGGAAGCGGTGCTCCAACTCCACATGTCCACCCCATGCACTCCCGCTCATTCTTTTTGAAGCAATTAGGTAGGTGTTCTACCGATTCAATTAAGTGGAGAAGAAATAGGTTCAGTTACAAGGCAGAGAGAGCCTGGCCAACACAGAGAAAAGCACAAAAAAGGGAAA
>CAMZMU010000043.1:32589728-32717244 GCA_947311845.1 Poa pratensis
GTTAATCTAATGGTATGTTGTAATATTTTGTTGTCCGGTTTGTGTTTTCATATTTTCGTGTCTGTTTGGCAGATCTGGTTTTGCTGTTTGGCTTATGTGTGCTTTTTATACCTGTTTTGTGACTTCTTGTGATTTTTTTCCTTCCAGGTCGTCGTTTATTCGGGATTATCTCAGACGTGAGTGGGTTTTCTTCACTCTTTGGCCTTTTGTTCCTGTTCCTGTGCTGAGTTATCCTGGTTGGTGTGATGCCGGCTCCCGTTGGTCTTTCGTGTAATGGTACTTTCTTCTTTTCACGGTGTCTGTTTTTTTACGCTTCAGTTCGCAGCATTGGTTTGCCAGGATGTTGCTCTGATCATGTTTGTTCGTTGGGTTTTTCCATGCAGCTGATTCTGTGTGGGTTGACCTGTTGTTTGTGTGTGTGTTAATTTGTTTTAGTCTCCGTAGTTCGTTTTTTTTCATGCTGCTGACCGTGTGGTCGATCCGTGTTCTTTGGCATCTGTTGCTTTTGCGGTTTGTTCTTTTGTTTTCTGGGTTTCTTGCATGTGTGTTGTTTTGTTTTTCCGCAGGTCGCTGGTTTACTGGTTTGGGTTGCGGTGCGGGATCTGCCGTGTCTTACTTCCTCTTCGTTGGCACCGGCTGTTGTTTGAGCGTGGATGAACGGTGTTGTTTATGTGGGTAATCTAATGGTATGAATGATTCGTTGGTTCCCCTTTTGTTTATGCGTTTTGTTTCTGCTTGTGTTCATGTTTCCATGTCTTTTTGTTCGTTGTTTCCAGATGATTTGTTTGTGTCGCAGATCGGGTTTTTTGCTATCTTCGTTTCATATTTTTGATGTTTGGTTCCTTTTGTCTTTTTCATAGTTGTTTTGTGATTTCTTTCGCCTCTTCTTACTGCAGGTCATTGTCTTTCTCGGGATTATTTCGGGCGCGAGTGTTTTTTATTTTCTCTTTGCCTTCAGGTTCCTCCTCTTTCTGTGGTGAGTTGTCCTGGCCGGTAGGTGTTGCCGGCTCCCCGTTGAGATTTAGTTTGTTGGGCCTTTTTGGGGAATTGATTTTGTTTCGGTTAATCTATTACTTCGGGTTTTCTCTCATGTTTTCTTTTGCTTTCCATATTTTTCTGATTTTACATACCTTCTCTCTTTTAGTCTTTTTTATGTTTCTTCTCGTGCAGGTCGTCGTCTTAGTGATCGTTTGAGCAGCGGGTGGTTAATGTTTATTTATTCGTTCCGGGTTTATGTCCCGCTGGCTCGGTGGTCGCCGGCTTACCCCGTTGGGTTTTCTTTCTTCCTCACTATGGTACTTCCTCTGTTTCTCGGTATTTTTCCTATATTCGCATTACCATGATCAGATCTGGCGTGTTTTTTCTCACGTTTTCCTTTGCATATCCTTTTATTGATTCGCAGTATGTTGAAGCGAGATCAGTGACTTGGTATTTTTTAGAGTTTAGGGTATCCTTTTGTTAGGTCAAAATATATGTCTATCTACCTACATACAAGAGGTGGTAGAGGAATTAGCTGCTTAAAGTGTTTACTCTCTACGGAACAGGGTATGCGCAGGAATGAATTTGATTGGAGGTTATGCCGACTCCAGGGAGTCGGCATGACCGTACGGTGCGTTAAGACGGACAAGTCAGTATCGGTATGTCCCTACACGATGTTGGTTTTCTTATTCACCAAGTTGTCGTCTGTCCATCTATTTTATAGAGGTTTACACAAGTCGTTTGCTCTTTGTTTGTGTGACCGTACGGTGCGTTAAGACGGACAAGTCAGTATCGATACGTCCCCTACACGATGTTGGTTTTCTTATTCCAAGTTGTCGTCTGTCCATCTATTTTATAGAGGTTTACACAAGTCGTTTGCTCTTTGTTTGTGTTTCCTTGGACCATGATTACTTTCTTTTTTCCTATCTTTATACATATCGATTTCTTGATAGAACTACGATCTTACCGGTCATGTTTACTGTTGGCACCAGACCGAAGCGGTTTTCCCCGGTACTGGTCGACTCCCGGGAGTCGGCAAGTCTGACCTTCTCCGTTTCACTGCTCGACGATCCCGCCAACTCGAGCGAATTCAGGGAGTCGGCGTGATCGGACGGTGCATTAAGACGGAGAAGCCAATATGGCTGGCTCCTCGAAGAAACGTTCCTTCCTGGAAGTCTCAGAGGTAGTGAACGGTAGGACAGTCGGCACGGAAAATAACATGGAAGAGAATCAAAACAAATAAAACGCGTATTTTTTTCACTTTTTGTTAGGGCAATTTTTTTGTGCTTTAGGTTGTTGACGCGTCTGTTGGCCGTCACGTACTTTTAACTTCACGAAGTCGCCGGTGTATTTATATCTGGTCATTTTTATTCAGTGTAGGACGAATGTTTGATATTTTTTTTGGACGGTTAGAATATTTGATCGTTAAACATGGTGAATATATGTTTTTCCTTTTTCATGTTGTTCTCCTTTTTCTGGTTAAATATTGGTTGTCGGCTGTTGAGGAGGCGAGGATCCGTCGTGTAGTTTGTTTGATGGGACGTGGGGACTGAGCGGTTCGTGTAGAGATAATGGGTGCGGTAGGTTGGTAGATTGGAGTTATTGAGCTGCCTGTCTTAATGCACAACCCGACCCCGCCGACTCTAGGGTCCCGTCTTAATGCACAAACCGACCCCGCTGACTCCAGATATATGTCCATCATTTGTAGGATTGTTGTCTTTTATTTTTTAGCATCACCAAATGTTTTTTTTCACGTTTTTATTGGTCCAATCTTTTGTCCTCTTGGATTGTCGACTCGTCCCTTTGTCGTCACCGATTTCGCCGACTCGACGCGTTTGGTAGCCAAAGGTACACCAGAACGGACAGACACGTGACCTGGAACCGCGTGGTGATGTGAAATCGACTCCAGGGAGCCGTGACACCGGTCGGTGAGTGGGCATCGTCGTTTGGCTTTCATGTGCGGTGCAAAACTCTTCGATGACGCTATGTGTTCACTCTCCCTTGGTCTTCACTACAGTACCGGTTTAATACACAGAGGTACTACGAGTTTGACATAAGGCTGTTTAGATTACGGTTTCTTGTGAAAGTTAGTTCTAAACGACAGAACACCAAATTCTATGATTTAATATGAAGTTATTGGAAGATACTCCAAGGCAGTAACAATTTATGGTGTGCATCGCTTCATGGTACGTTCCAAGACTTCGTCATGAAGGAACCTGCGTCCAAAGTCGGGTCCCTTGAGTCGGCATGTATGTACGTGATGATGACGTCACTGGTTAAGACGACTCCAGGGAGCCGGCTCAAACTGACGGTGTATTAGGACAAGATGGTTCCGAGTGGTTACCCACCTCCAAGGGAAGATTCGTTCTTTCAAGGACGTGGCGGCTATTTGTCATCGTTATGATGCCTGTTTGGCTGACTGGTCGCAGGTCGGCAAAGTTGCCGGCTTAAGGTTCTATTATCAAACCATCGTCCCTCATCGAGCTGGCTAATGTATATTAATTTCACACAGTGCAAATCTATGTCGGATCAAGATAAAGCATTTTTATTAATTATTTCAGTTTTTTCCTTCATGGGATGTGCGCGAACGACAGTCTTTCTTATAATTTCCATGCTCATTATGTGGAGCGTTTGCTTTGATTTTATCGGTTCGTATGACCTTTCTTTGACGGTCGATAAAAATAAATGTGTTCCGCCTTTATCCAGCCGGTTCCTGCCCGTGCTGTTATCTTTATGATCCTCTTAATGGCGTCTCGCTATTGGCTTACTTCTACGGTACGTTTACCCAGTGGGTTTTCGCAGTTTGTTGCCACGTACACTGTAGACGTGTTTATATACAACCTTCCAGTCTTCCAATCCTTCGCGGCCTGGCATCTAATTGACACCCACCGTAACTATGGGGAATGCCTGCATTGGTTGCCGACATGTCTGATTGTCGTCTGGTTGCATTCTGCTCGACCGATATAAGCATTTCCGTCTTAGTGCGTTGTCTGATCTGCCGGCTCCAGGGAGTCGACAGGAGAACCGTTTCGATAATACAGTTCTAGCTATTTGTTGTGAGTTCCTTTCATCGATTGTTTTGTTTTTCCTGGTTGCCCTTCGACGAGCATTATTCTCCTCCATTTTTTTGGTCCACACTTGTGTTGGGTTTGCCAAGATGTACATTGTGTTCGTTCTCCTCCTGCCTCTCTTCTAGGGAAATATTTTTTCTGCTTTCCCTTCGTCGTGCATTAATTTGCTTGCCTGTTTAGGCCGTCCGTGTGTGTGGAAAGGGGCCTTTAGCGGAAAGTCCGTTCCTTCCTTCCGTACCGTTGGTCATGTCGGATCGGACGGTATATTAAGATGGAGAAGTTAATATAGTTAGATCCCCTATGGTTCCTGGAGTCGGCGTGATCGGACGGTGCATGAAGAAGAGAAGCCAATACTGTTGGCTACCCTACGCGTTTGGAGTTGGTGGTCATTGCTTTCCACTCGCATGTCGGTTATTCCGTTTGTTGTTACTTGATAAGCATAGAGTGTTCACTCTCCACGGAACAGGCCACGCACAGGAATAAACTTGAACGTAGCAAATGTTGGTACTGGCCGAGTCCCGGGAGTCGGCAGGACTGACCTTCCCCGTTTCGCTGCTCGGCGATCCCGCCGACTCCAAGGAGTCGGCAGGACTGACCTTCTCCGTCTCACTGTTTGGCGATCAGATGTTAAATGTGTCTTCTGACATAGCACGCTTTTTTCTTGGCACGGTTTCTTTTAGGTGATTATGCATGGAGTCTTTGACCTAGCGGCAACGACTTTCATTTGGACATATCCAAGTTTCGTATTGCCCACCATGCATATAGTTAAAAATTTCCTACAGTATGGCAAGATACTCCCTACGCCCATGTTTCATCTTAACGACCGACAAAATAAATCGAGGACCAGGGACGCTTGGCGCCGACTCCAGGGAGCCGGCATGGTCAGACATTGCATTAAGAGGGAGATGATCATATCGATCGAGCCAATGCCGTTAGTGACGCCTGATACTCCTTTTGGAAGTGACGTCACGGTCTGTACCTTTTTTTTGGCTGGGAACCGAGCTGTATTACTTTTATCATAGCTGCTCTGAGGACTTGGCAGAAATATGTCCTTGACGTTGTACGCCAGCTGTACGGATGAGCCGTGTTGACTACGTTATCATGTCCACCCTAAGTCACCTACGTCAAATATTGCCCCTGTGGATCATCTTCGCCGAGTTCATGCTGATCAAGCTCAATGAGGAGCTCCTGGTCGGTCGAGACGGGTGCCAGGTGACAAAGATTTGGCATAACTATCGGGGTTGCCGACCGGATATAAGCCGGCGAGTGGGAGGTCAGCGTCGATAATGGAAGGAAACCATGTTTACATAGAGATTCTTGGTGGTTCATCCGTACTGTTTCGGGATTCCCTCACTCCAGCGAGTCTGCGTGGTCGAAAGGTGTATTAAGAGGGAAACCCATGTCTGTCGAGCCGGCCAATGCCCGTTTTAGCGTGTGCTACCTGCCGTTTCGGAACGGCAGGAGATATCCTGATGAAAGGAAATCATGGCTGGGAGTGGAACGCAACGATTCAGATATCTTCAAGCAACCAGTTTCCCAAGAGACGCATATTTGAGGAACAGCACATCAACAAACTGTCTTCAAAACAAGATCTAATATTTGAGATACATTGTTTAGAATATAATTTACAAGAGAAGCTAATAATATTTTCCCATTGTCTACAGTGAATATAGGTACTGTAGCCAGCAGCTATGTGACCAAAATGTAGCATTGTTGCTGCTTATATGTGTGGCGTGCTGATAGGTTACATGGTAACGCCATGCGCCGGGTGCTGGGTCACTTTAACTCTGTCGTAGTGGATCCATGATCTGTGTTGGTCAAGTGGCGATCTTTCTTTTCGACTGGCGGTCGTTGGAGATTGCGCGCAGGATGATTAGGGTTTCCGTCAATACGTTTGTTGTCTTCAATCCCTCCTCGAGTTGATCAAAAGGGGAGAGGGATGATACATCATTGCTTTGTTCTGCATGTGTTGTAGCTTGATTAGCTCATAGAGAAATTCGTTTGAATATGGTAAATATGACAGGTGAATTGAAAAAAATAGTTACCAATGCAGTTGTGGATGGTGACGCTGATCGCCCACTGTATGTTTCCGATTTCCTCAAGTACCCTGTTCAGTTTAGCAGTAGCGTCCTTTTCAAATGAATCTGCCCTATGTAGTACAGAACTGTTTAGACCTTTTGATCTTGGATCTCTGTCTTCAAGGCACCGTTTGCAGCTCGAAGATTCTCGCGGTCCTTCTTTATTCTGATTAGTTCGTTGCGCTGTTTATCTTGCAGGTTCTTGATTATTCTACCTGTCGCTCTTAGGAATAGAATCATTTTCTTTCTTTGCAGTTCAGCGATGACGCCCTCGTCGTGTTTAAGTTGTTTTTGTATGTATCGAGGTTGTCTTCAAGCTGCCTGATGTATTTTTCTCTGTCGGCCAGTGCCTTATTTGTCTTTAGGTGATCCTTCTGCGACGTCGTCAGTAAGATCTGTTTATGAAAAAAATTATAGCAACACAGATGAGATTGTGCTCACGTATGGTAGTTTGATCAAATTGAGTTACTTTGTTGTGAACCTGGTGACGTACTTCCATTTCTTTGAGCTTTTCCGCCTGTTCTTTACTCTGTTGAACCTTGGTTTCCAGTTCCAGTCTAGAGTTCTTCTGTTCGGTCAGAGTCTTTTTTGCTTCTGCTGTTCCTTTTTTCATTATAGCAATTCTTCCTGCGATGTATATAAGATATCGTTAGAGCAGAAAGCAGAGGTCCGTACTATATTGGAAGAGTCATGATACAGCCGCAACGTAGTCACGTCGTCAGACGGTCAGATGACCAGATCCGGCTTAGAAGGTTTTATGGTTACCTTGTGTAGACGATATAGTTGTTCCTGCTGAACGGATCGTCGTTCTGTCTGTTTGTTTTCCTTGGCTATGTAAGAACAGAGTTGTTCTTCAGGGCTGCCATTATGGGTGACTGGGATAGTGAACCAAGGTACATATTTTCGTGTTGCTGATATCAACGACAGGAAGACTTGCATCGACGATGTCTGGGGCGTTCACTGCAGTTGTATCGAGCTCAGGGATCATCCATGTCGAAGGGTTCGTCGGTGCTGTTGGTGGGGTCTCGCGATGTATGATGTCAGGGTTTAATTGCATCGTCCATTCACCTGGGTAATCCTTACAAATGTCGTCCTGATCGCTACATAACGGTCTGCATGAGAGGAGTATAGATGTTATGAAGGTAATATAGCACGTTGTTGCTAAAGATAGAAATTAAGAGGTACTTCAAGAACTATACCCCTCTGTTGTAGGAATCAGTTGAAGTCCAACTATGTCTGTGGTTGTCGTCTGCTCCCAGGTATCTTTGTCACCATTTGAAGAGCTGAAGTCGGCATAGCTTGGTCGTCCTTGTCGATTGTTTGTTGTCGTTCTTCAGGACGTGTCTTCTGACGCTTCAGAATTTGGGAGGTCGACGTTTTGGTAATGACGTCCCCTGGTCTCTTTCCTCCAAGAGGTGTCTGTGTTGACGAGATCCTGACGGAAAACCTCCTTGTCCGTTCGTCGGCTCTGGTTCATATGTATGATCGTGACCGTTGTTACTCGAGTCGGCCACTGTCTTGTCTTCAGGCGGAGATCCTGACGGGTCATTGTCCGGCTTCATTCCTAAATGTTCGTGTTTGTTATCTGACGCGACGTTGTCGTCGCTCCAGTTCCAGAAATCCTGTTTACAGGAGCAATTTCGACGATCAGAAAATTTGCAGTTGTACGACATTGCAGACTACAGATAAATATATTGGTTATTTACCTCTGATGGCTGATTATTCATCGAGGAGGTTCTGATTCTTTCAATTCTGCTCTTGACGAATTTGCCATCCAACAGATTCGCATGAGTACAGAGAGCTGATCATCCAAGTTCATCTTTGAAACCTGGGCCTTGCGATTGGGAGACTGGCTTATGTATGTGTTCATAGGCTGGTCGCGACGATTCAGCCACGCGGCGACCAAGTTCTCTGTCTCGAGGCCTTCCTTCCTTAATGTTTTAATCTTATCCGTCAACGATATTACAATCGCCTTATCGGCTTTATTCGGTCTGATCGACTCACCGGAGCTCGGCTCGTATTTCCTCTTGCGGTAAGGGGGAAGGCCGGACTGCTTGATCTTGGATTTGCTCGAGCAGTAAAAAAATGTGCATTGCCAGTTATTTACCTTGCTGATGAAATTAGCCCGAGGATAATCCTCGCTCCACGTCGAACGGTGAAGCTGATGCTGCCGCATTGGAGTAGTGGCCCCTTCTTATACTCAGTCTGAAGCTTACGGCTGAAAATCCCTTTCCAAAGTGAGAGGGAAGGCTTGATGTGGAGAAATCCTTTGCACAATGCTTCAAAACACGCGACGTGGAGGATCGAGTTAGGGCCTAGGTGGTGGGGTTGGAGCTTGTAGAAATGGAGTAGCTCGAGGAAGAAGGGCGAGCACGGCAGCGATAGCCCGCGGTCGAGGAACGCGGTGAACAGAACCGCTTCACCGCGTTTCGGATTTGGGCGAACTTCTCTACCCGGCGCCCGGCATATCCACTGTGTGCGTGGTGGCAGTATGCCGGCTTCGGTGTATGCCGTCAGGGTGGCCTCTGTTACCGTCGACCCTCTCCAGTTACAGCGTTTTTGTATCTTGGGTTTCCCTAGATCCATGGGGTTGGGGTGAGGAAGATGAAGCCGGAGGGGATAGGAGTGGAAATGGTGTTACTATTGAGCCGGCTGCCGAGACGTGTGTACAAAGCACCTGTGTGTAGTAATTAAATTGCTCTCTTCAAAGTGTTTCTGGAGCCGGCTGGCGCTTTGTTTAATGATGTGTCCTCTGTACTTGGCGCGTGGGAGGGCATGGTGTCGTGATGATGTTCGTTCCTTCCCGAGGCAGGGCGGCGAGGGTCTACGTATAATCTTATCAGTCAGATGATGAATCTTTCAGCCACGCGTTTGGGTAATCCATTTGATCGTAGGAAGTGTCATTATGATTACGTTGTTACTTGCATGCCATACAGTAGATGCATGAATCTGTTTTCTGATTATTATTTGTCTTATTTTGTTCCTCGACTTTACATATGGATATAATTATTTATACCCGTTGATTATTAGCATCGTGTATGGCGTGTCGTCAAAACAGGGCTTGGGGGTCGTGCGCCAAGGCGCACCCCTAAATCTAGTTACTACTACATGCTCAATAGTTACAGCAAAACCTGGCTCAATGATAATCTTTACCCAGATAAAATCAAACACAAAATTATTAGACCATCCATTTTCCAAATAAACTACACTGGCCTTAAGTAAATACTCCAAACATTGGTAAACACTCTGATCTAAGGAAGGCTCTAAATACCACCAATTTTTTGAAGTATCTCAGGAGACAGTTATAGCTTGTTAATCAGTGTTCTTCAAAACAATGTGTACAGAAGGAATTGATTCTCCAGTCATACTAGTATTACAGAACCAGTGAAAAAAGGCTGAAAGAATGCCCAGCGACAATTATTGCCCAACATACTATATTGGACTTTTTGAAACATGTTTAGTTAAGTGTGTATAAGAATAGATTACAACATAACCCGCATTAGTCAAGGTCAAGTTTTTAAAGCTAGTGTAGTTACACCCAGTATTACTGTATTAGAGAATAGCTTATAAAAGACGTGCATCCTCATATCAGCCTGGCACGCTCCAAAAATAGTACCAGGTAATGTTCTCTTACAGGCTTAAGAAACTGTGACATAAGAACACACTGCATTAATAGAACAGCTTTGTGCTATACTGCTATACTTGGCTGCTATGGTAAATTGAACTTTGCTTAACTTAGCAACTAGGTTGCTTCTTGTTAAGTTTTCTTGTTGGGGCTGATGCAGACTTGGATAATAGTTCAGTTTAATCATGCAAAATGATCCTTGGACCAACACAAAAGTAAAAGTTTTCATAGCCTACCCCCTTTCTTTAAGAAAGAACTCCTGTACTGAAGAACAAATACTGGTATTAAATTATTGATGAGTGATTATCTGGCTGGCAGCATCTGAAACTACATGTGTCCCCTCACAGAAAGAAGTCCCATATGTTTCAGTTACTGAGTTGCAGCTTAATGCTACTTTGTTCTCCTACTACTGCTGGCTCCTTTTGTGCCTTCCGATATGCTGACCTCCACAGAAGCAATCAGACTCGCCTCCAGATTATGCCCTCTCGCTGCAGATCTCACTTTTCTCAAAATATGCTGCTTCATCACTGCTCTCTCAGCAGACTGGATGTTCTCGCACATGTTCAATCCATGGATATATCTTGACACTGCTCCGCTGAAAGGCTCACCTGCTTCCTCAAGGGCAACAAGCTTCTCAATGACTCTGGAAGAGAGCATTCTTTCAATGCAGGGTTTGGTTCCTACCGCTGCAATGTCCACCAGAAGTTGCACCACAAGATCCTTCGTCTTAGCACACTTACGGTCGAGCAGATTCACCAATTTTTCTATAGTTCCTAGTTGTAAAAATCTCTGCAAGACTAATGATCCTCCCTTTGCATACACAATCTGATGTAGAGTATGGTATGCTGAATCCTGAAGCTCATTAGTGGAGCACTGCATCATCGCAATGAGCTCATGAACAATATTAAGCTCCAAGAACCTGCGGACGTACGGCTCTCCTCCGGTGCAAGCCAATTTCATTACCAGGAAGGCAATCTGAGACCTCACTTGGTTGTTTTCGAGTTCTCTGCGTTGAAGCAGAAATGCCAACCTATCAGACAAATTGCTTCCCAAAAGAAGATCTTGCACCCTAGGATCATTAGCCCTCTCAGCAAGAGGTACTAAACCTTGGATAGCTTCAATGATAACTTTGTTATCTGTCTGCAGAATCTTGTGAAGAAGCACCTCAAAATATTGAGGCTTTGGTGATGGGGCTACATTTTGGTCAGATAAAATAAATCTCTCCAAGGTAAGCCGAGCATGCCATGGCAAATGAATCAACAATCCAGGCCCCATGCACTCCTGAAGAGGCGCACCAAGCTCACAGAAAGTTTTTAGTGTGACAATTGCATGATGCTGTGAGATCTCAGAACCACAGCCTAGAAGTACAAGAAGCTTCTTGTCAACTCCTGCTTCAATCATTCTCTCAACAGCCTTCAAATTCCCCACTTTTATCTGAGATGCTAAAGTTGTAAACACAATTTCATGCCACTCCTCATTTTCTGGAGACAATAGTTCTGCAATTCGGTCCATGGGCATGCTTGCCAAAATTTCCTCGGCAGTTGTGGCACTAGCATGCTCAGATACCTTTGCAAGAACAGCAGAGACGTTAGCTAGAGTTGAAGAATCTTCAGAGCCACGAAGAACACAAATTAATTTATCCACAGAACCTGCTGTTTCAAGAGATTGGGCGAGATTTGCATAGTCTGCATGGAAAAAGATGACTATAATAGCTTTGGTAACAGCAACAATGAGATCTGGTGACCCAACAGAAATTAGCTCCGCTATTTGAGGTCCAAGTATTTTGCTAAAGCCAATCCTGCAAGCCTCGAATTCAGATATCGATTGGCATGCCATGAGAGCTTGGGTGGTGCTTCCCAGTAAGATCCCGATCTCCAAGAACTCTAGCAAAGAAAAGAATGATCTCATCTTCTGCTCAGCTGCTCCTTTCACGCTCTCTTTGCCAAAAATAAAAAGCCAAGGAGCCACCAATGCAGCATATTCAGGAAATGAATCGGTCAAAATGGTATGAAGAGCATCATTTGCTTTGTTCTCAAGGTAAAGAGAAACCATGTCATGCATATGATACATCGATTGGTCTTCCAGTTTGATGATGAGTGAGCCTTCTACTAGTTTTGAAACCACAATAGGGAACAAACTGTCCTGCATAAGTGCTGACCAAATGGATTCCAGGCATGCTTCTGGAACAGGTTCTTCCCATGAAATGGCTGCGAGAACCATGAAAAACCTTCGGGAATTTTCAGGCATTGCTTCCAAGCTGAACTCAAAAGATCCAAAGATGGTCAGTGTGGTCTCCACTTCTTTCTCGTTGACATATGAAACTGGACCTGGTGCACAAGTTGCGTATGTGGAAAGGTTGGATATTGCTTTCTCCCATTTTTCCACTCTGGTCTCCTTCCTGAGAGCCTTACCCAAGACCGCAACTGTAAGGGGATGGTGTCCACAACTATCCAGCAAGCCATCTGCAACAGGCTGTAAAGTATAGAAGGTTAACCATCTACGAATCCATAAAGTTGTGCGTAGCAAACTGTAATGTATAGATGGAGTATACCTTCTATGGCAAACATAAGCACAAGCGATCAGCATGAATATAAGTATTTGAGTGAACGAAATGTGCACAACTAGTTGTAATGTTTGATGTTAATACAATGAAGCCAATCTTGAAACTTAGAAGATATGCAAGAAAGGGATGAGACCTAGACTGCAGGATGAAACATGGAAGAAAGGGATGGGCATGTGTAAATCAAAATTAACAAGACAAAACAAAGAGGCATGGAAATACAGATAGATTTGGTAAAACATTATAACGGTAAAGCATACCGGAAGCTCTTCAGCACTAAGAAGACTATGATAGAGAAGAATGCCCTTGCTGATTCTCTTGATGTCATCTTTGGATATTTCTACTTTTTCAGCTTCTGCTATCTCATAAACTGCTTCATCCCTTGTTGTCACAAGATACCGGCAATCATTATCATATAGCTTTGTGAAGCGATCAACTATGTCTTGCTCCCAGACATCATCGAGTAGTATTAACATGCTCCTTCCGACCAACGAGGTCTGAAGCAAGCAACATACATCTTCAAGATCTTTTGCCGTGTCCTCATTGACAGTCATGGAACCAATCTGTACTAGGAATTTGCATATCTTCCTAACAAGACGGTTATGGTACTCGCTCCTGCTTCCGCTACATGCTGCTCTACTGCACCACCGCCCGAAACTAATCTCAATTGCACCATCCACAAAGTTACCAGGCGGTTCAGAAGCTATCTGTCGAGCGAGGCACGACTTCCCGATACCAGATAGCCCAACAATCAGGACAACTCGATGGCCATCGTCCTTCTCCAAAAGCTCCCTAACGTAGTCACATTTCTTGGACACTGGATAGCCATGCTCAGACTTGACCCTCAATAACGACGGTGTACCCTTGGCTGTAGATGCTATGACATTGTCGACGCTGTGTGACAGCTTCTGCAGTTCTAGCCACCAGTTCAGATCATCTCTGATCAGCTGAATGTACTTCACCAGGGGGTCTCCTACCACCGAGCTCCACACCACTCTGGCCAAGCCCTTCCCTTTGCCTTTCTTCAAGGCTCTCCTGGCCTTGATGATATTGAGGCGGAGCTGATCCATGAGTCTGCTCAAGCTTTGGAACTGACGATCCAGCTGCGGACCGTGCATCTTGTTGGCGTGCTTCTGCTTAGCCTGCTGCATCAACACCTCAAGGTCGGACACGAAATCCTCGAGCACCTGGAGCCTCCTCGGAGCCTCAGCAGCGTCCGCAGCCGCCTGCTCCAGCGCTCCCACCGCGGACACCATTGCAGACACGAGCTGCGCCGCCGAGGCGAGTGCTTGCACGGCGTCCATAGCTTCACTTCAAGGAAATATAATAACAACTCTTACTAGAATCAATTCAACGCACCAGCAAAGCTTTTTCTTGCAAGAATTCAAGAATCGGTTCTATTCGCAATTCCACAAACACATGGCATGCATGCTCCCGGTAGGAGCGCCTTTCCCCTTTCCATCGATCTGGTAAGCTACCGATTGTCCGTCTTAGCGCAGCAAACATCCGGCCCAAGCTAATCCCCAAACATCAGTCCTGAATTGCAAAACAGCAGCTCCGATCAAATCGTGGCAGAACATGTGCGACGTACAGCAACCAAGAACACAAGGGCTGAACGAACTTACTTATTGGTGGCAAAATCGACAAGTGGGGAGTGGATTCTCCAAGAAAAGCTAGAGTGACAACAGAACTATGAGTGAAGGATTTTAGACTTGATGATAGGACGGAGTTGGAGAGCTCAGCAGCTTCGCAGAAGGGGCTCCGTGCGCCTTTGCTGAAAGAAGTCAACATGGCAAAAGAAATGGGTTGTTCAGGACTATGCCAACGCATTAGGGTATCTTCCAATTTCTTTACATCAGCCTTTATTTATTCAAGGATAGTTAAATCCTTCAGCAGCGGCGGCCTTGCTAGTCCATCATGTACTCTAATCTGTCACCCGTATCAATTTTTACTCCTACCCACCACCCGTAGCAATAACATATTCTAATTTGTTTAAAAAGTATATAAAATATTGTAATTTGTATCAAAAAATATAACATGTTGTAATAGTAAACAACATTCCCCTATATATAAAAGTAGGAAGAATTCAGCTTCAGTTTGAGCATCCACGTCACCCGGAAAACAGCCGCCGTTCGATCAGCGCAACAGACGGTCCAGATCACTTTAAAAGTCGTGCGAGCTACATTATTACTGTAGCTCGGGGGTTTCTACCAATCAGCGAGCGCGCACGAGTTTTGGCGCGGCCAATTTTACGAAAAAGAACCTGCATCTTTTGGAAACCAACCCGCGGTCCAACTTTTATCGCTGCGAGGGACCAGTGTGCAAATCCACGAAAATGCACGGACTTTTGTGCAAAAACATCCGCAGAGCCCCCTCTTCCTTCCTCTCTCACGCGCGGCCGCGCAGCTCGCCGGCGCCGCCGACGCCTCTCCCCGCCGCTCTGCCTCTCCTTATTCAGATCGAAGCACACAGTGACGTGCGCCGTCGCGCCTTCTCTATCCTCGCCCACAGACGCGCGGCGGAACGGCCGGAATCGCCCGGAATCGCTGTTGCACTGCCATGGTTCAACTCGAGCTCCGCCGCCACGAAAATGGTCGCCGCCAGCGATTCCGGTAACCATATGGTTTGCCGCGCCGCCTATGCGACTCGCCTCGACGCTGGCTTCTAGATCCACCCGCTCCTACCCTTCCGCAGGCTCGCCGCTGCCCGGGCGCGAGCTCGGCAGAGCTCCGGCGCTGTCTCCGCCGCCGCCTGACGTCACGCACGACGTCAGCGCGGGCCCACATGTCAGCGATCTACCATTTACGGACGGAATTTCAGAAAAAAAAACAAATAACTGACGTGTGGGACCTACTGTCAGTTTCCTCACAATTATTAAAAATGCTCCAAATTGTGGAATTCATATCTTCCAAACCATAATTCAAAAAAAATTAAAATACCAAAAAAACAGGAAAAAACAATCTTTACATCTACCACATTTTCATGCATGAATTTTTTTTTTGAAATTCATAATTTCCGAACCATAATTCAACATGCATGCAAATTGTAAAATTCATATCTTCCAAATTACAATTCAAAAAAAAAATACTAAAATTTCCAGAAAATTTAAATCTTTACATCTAACACATTTCCATGCACCTTAAAACAACTATAATTCCTGCTTAATTAAAATAACTAGAATATCAAATACAAAAATTGTGAAAATGACATCTCACCTACATTTAACCCCATCTTTATATTTCTTTTCTTTTGTTTTTAGCTTCTATTTTGTTATGCAATAAAACAACATTGGAATGATGTTCAAGAAAAAGAAAAATAAATGCAAGACATTTTAATTTGCAAAATAATTGTAATAATATTTATTGTATATATATTTAATTTCACAGTATTTTCCTACAAAAAAAACTAACACATTTGTCATAAATGTTAAAAAAACACATTTGAGCATTTAAAATTGTTAGAAAATTAGAATTCTCCTATTAAAAAGCTAACACGTTCGAGATAAATGTAAAAAAAAAACAAATTTGAGCATTTAAAATTGTTACAAAATTAGAAACACTCTAAAATATATCTCAACAAATTGCATTCATCCTAATTATGAAGTTAAAACAAATGTTCATGCTATACTTCAAATATATCCAAGCATCCCAAATTTCAAATAACTGAAAATACTCGATATAACAAATTACTCCTTCTACAATAAAATATTAGTATCACAATTCTCACAAACAAAATTACGTGGAACACATTTGAAAAATTGAATTTGCTAAAAAAAGAAAAAAATGAAATCCTCTAAAATATATATATCTCACATATTATCTCACAAAATCCATTCTCCCGAATTATGAAGTTCAAATAAAAACTTATGGCATTTCACCACTCTAATTTGCATATTATTTGTACAAATTTCAAATGAATTTTACCTAACTACGAATTAACTTTAACAAACGACCATATACTACACATCCTCCAATTATGAAATTCAAACAAATATTTCGACAAAATACAAACATATAAAACCATTCCAGCTTACTAAACATTTAACGTACTCTAAAATGTGTGAAGAAACACACAGAAAAAAAACTAACTATTTAGGAATATTTTCACATAAAAAAAACACATTTCAAATTGAATTACAATAATTCCCAAATTTGAGCAATCTCCAAAATCCAACCATTTTTAAAACGGAAGCATTTTTCAATTTCAATGATTTCCAAACTTAGACAACTTTACAACATCACCATTTTCAAATTCAAATTCAAAAGCACACGCGTGGCATTTGCCACGCTTATATCCCTAGTCACACTCTTATAAACAGCAGCACTTGCCTTGAAACAACAACACAATGTAAATGTTAAACAACACCACATAGTCATGCACTTTAAATTCACGATGACAAAATATAGAGCTAATTTGATTGTACATTACGATTTTACATAGTGTGATTAAGGTGCAGTTAATATGTTAGGATATTATGTGAGTCCCACTTGTCAAAACTTTAGACGGGTACATGGGTACGATAGTATAGGTTATATCCCATTCACGTACCGACGTAATTGATAGGTGTGATATTTTTTCAGTTACGTATGTATGAGTCTTTTTTGTCTCGTACATTTACCCTAATATGGTTTTTATCCACTGGGTACGTGGTACCCGTTGCCATCGCGTTAGACGGAGATGAAGTGCTTTCCACCTCATCCACAAAAGGAACCTCCTCGGTCACAACTTTTGGAGCAAAGAGAGATCTTCTCTTTCGTATACACGAGCTCTTTGGTCAATGACTCCATAAAAGTGGTGAGTTTCTCTTGATTTGATTTTCCATGTTCTCAGGGTCCATCTTTGTTCTCTACGCAGTAAGTCATAATAATGAGAGTTTCAGGGTTTGATACAAGGGTACCCTTGATACAATTGAAGGATCAAAAATAGTGTCTAGGGGTGAATATGCAACTAAAAAATTTAGGGATAATTGCAGATAAATAAAGTGATCCTAAAATATAACAAGATGAAAATCCGATATTCTGTGATACATGATACAAGTATGTAAAGGTGAGAAACGAAATAACATAAATGGAAAGAGACGAAAACATGATGATGTATCCCAAAGTTCAAGTCCTGCATACCATGAGCATGCAAACCTCGGTTGTACAAAAAAATATGTAGAACAAATTTGCAACTCTACTTTAACTACGCATAACCTTCACGAGTAAACGCTCTCTATCTCCACGTAGCAGTTCTCGGACTTCCTTGATGATATGCCACACTCGTGATCTATACTCAACATATATAGTGCAAGTTAGATATCCTCTTTCAATTCATATATTTAACTTCTTAGGGCATCTCCACTGGGCCTCTCGTAAATATGTTTGGCACCCTAAAATTGTGTCCGCCGACGGGGTGTCGGACACATGTACAACCTAATTAGGGGTAGTGTTCCTAATGGGCGCTGCCCCTAGTGGCTTCCCCGAAAGTTTTCTTAGAAAAGTCAAACACCGAAATGCATTACGTTAAAATTTGCTGAAATTTTACATATATTTGAATGAATTATTAATAGCAAGCTTGACTAAATGCTAGATCTTCTTGTCGTCGTCGATTTAGACGATGCCGCCATTAGAGAGATCCCCATCATATAGATCTACATGTTGACGTTGTGCATATGGGGATCTCTCTGATCAACATGTATGTGTTATTTTCTCTCTGTTTGCACTAGTATTTGGCCCATATGTACATCTCTCGGATATATCTGATTTATCGTATGTGGTTAGATATAAAATTGCATCTGTGAAGCTGATTTTGTTAATTAAACTCATTCGGAAATTGTTTAAGATTCAACAAACAAAAGGATTAATTTTAAAATGTTTGATTGAATGTTAAATTTTCTATGAAATGTAGTACTCCCTCCGTTCCTGTATGTAAGGTGTATAGTTTTTTAAGAATTTTTAAAAAATATATGGTATATTGTTATTTATGGATAATTTTACCCATTCATAAATGAGTCACAATCTCGAACGGATGGATTTTACGGATTGTTTTCATTTTGTGGCTATTAGGGACTCCTCTCTTCCGAATTTTTTGAGAAGCAAATGGGTTCACCGTATGCCAAATACCCATGTCTTATCCGTGTAGAAAACTATACACATTACATTCACTGAATGTAATGGAGGGAGTATTACTCCCTCCGTTCCGAATTATAAGACGTTTTAAACTTTTCCAACAAAGGTTAAAAACTGGAAAAAGGACGTGTCTGCCCTCCAGCGAAAGAACTCTCCCGTCGGCCCATATCGCGAAAATAAAGGCGCCTCGTAGCCTCGCCATCGCCCCATGTCCTCGCCGGCGCCGCCCCAGTACCTCTCCCGTCGCCTGTGCTCCCAGGTCCTCCCACCGTTGCCGGCAGCAGCAGATCGAGCTCCCAGGTCCTCTCGTCGTCTGCAGCACCAGATCGAGCTCTCAGGTCATCCCCAGTCGCCGGCATCAGCAGATCAAGCTTCCAGGGCATCACCCGTCGCCGGAAGCAGCAGATGGAGCTCCCAGGCCATCTTCGGGTCTCCGGCAGCAGCAGATGGATCACCCAGGCCATCTCCGGGTCTCGGGCAGCAGCAATCAACCCCCAGGCTATCTCCCCGGTCGGGAATAAAGATGCCGCCTAGCACCGAACACGAGCGCCGCCTGATCGGGCGGAATCTGCAGCGCCTCCGCGAGCACCGGGGAACCCACGCGCCCGTCGGCTGACGCGAGCTTCTCCTTGAGCTGGGAGAGGGTCTGCGCTAGCGTGCCCTTCAGGAAGATTAGCTTGGGGATGGGCAGGAGGCCGTACTCGAACGCCACGTGCCGCCGGCGGAGGAGCGGCACGGAGGTTGCCGCCATCGGTGGCGTCGCCGGCGGCGGGTCGAGGGTCTCGTCAACCATCGCTGCGAGAAACGGGGAAGGAGGGGATCTGGTTCCGACCGGGGGTAAAATCGGAAAGTGCGGATAGTTTGGAGACAAAAATGAACTGCGTTTTCTAAAACGTCTTATAAAACGGAACAGAGGGAGTACATAACAAGACTCACCTTGAATCAATTCACCGATGTAGAAAAAAATTCTAATGATTCTAATCCTCTAAAATTTCTCTAAAAAGGGCTTTGAATCAAAGAGAGCTTAACGCGAACAAAGTCGGGTACGGAGCTCGGTATATTGGCATTTCAAAATTTTAGTTTCGGATCCTCGGGAAGCGGTGCTCCAACTCCACATGTCCACCCCATGCACTCCCGCTCATTCTTTTTGAAGCAATTAGGTAGGTGTTCTACCGATTCAATTAAGTGGAGAAGAAATAGGTTCAGTTACAAGGCAGAGAGAGCCTGGCCAACACAGAGAAAAGCACAAAAAAAGGGAAAAGAAAGGTCCTAAAGGGACGACTCACCACTAAGGGCACGAGCAGCGGTAGCAGTAGTAGGTATTGCTCCCGATCCTCACACGTCGGTATGGGAAGGTGAAGCATATGTTTATTTTTTCTCCATCCAACCCCAAAAGCTGAGGCCACACTCTACCATCGTCATCATTGCTCAGAATCATCCATCGTCTTCTCTCTGTCTCTCTCTTCTCTTTCCCTCTCTCCTTACCTTTTTCTGCCCAAGAGACCGCCTCCTGCAGAGGAGACCCTGACAGCTGTAGGGCAACACCCGAAGCTCCCTCCTGACATCCGAGCCGAGCTGGACCTGCGGGGCAGTAGGCTAGGGCGACGTGTTGGGCATGCCCTAACATGCGACAAGCCTGGCTCAAAAGGTACCGCCACCAAATTTTGCTCAACCAGATAGGAGCCCAAGATTAGCAGGTCGTCTTTAACCAGTTCTAGCAGTTGCATTTCGGTGAGATTGACATGTTGGAAGACCCGACGACAGCGCTCCTTCCAGATGTGCCAAACCCCATAGATGGCGACCGAGAGCTCGTCCTTAGATAGAACCTGAAGCATAAAAGTCCACCAATCACTAGGCCAAGTGAATTGTCCAGGCTGAAGGTCCAAATGCCAGGCCCCGGTCCAATCTGCTAATAAATTCCATACACCTCTCGCATATGGACAGGACATAATTAGGTGTCCTGCCGTTTCCTCCTCCTGGTCGCACAAAGAACAAGAGTCTCCATGATCTAAACCTCTGTGTCGGAGCTGATCATCGGTAAGGATTCTCTCGCAGTCAAAGCCAAATAAAGAATTTGCATTTGGGTTGGGCCATGACTCTCCACAAGCCTGAGAAGTTGATCGAAGAGAAGGAACCCGCAAACTGAATACTGTAGGCTGAGGATGCAGTATATACCGCATTTTTAGAGAACTTCCACAAAATCTGATCCATCTCCTCTGAAGGTTGAAAGTCCTGTAGCTTGATCCATAGAGCAGTGAATTCCCGCAGTTGCACCTCTGTATTTATCCTATGCAACCCATTCATCCACCGGTCAGAGTCCATCGCATACGCCACCGCTCTTTCGAAAAGCCCTTTCTTCCTCGTCCCGTATGGCCATCATCTTGGAAATCCGTGCAATGTGGTCACTCACCCTCGCAACCGCAAAAGAGGCGCGACGTACGCGAGCACCTCCAAAGGCATGCAGCGGCGAGGCTTTAGTTACCCCGGCCGGCCGGCCGCCTTTGGTTCCTCCCCACGATAAAAGAGATACGCCAAGCAAAAGAGACAAGGAAACCAAAGGAGGTTTTAAAGAAAGAAAGCGGCGAGCCCAAAGCTGAGGCCATGTATAAAGCTGAGGCGAGGCCGGCGAGGCAATCGAAGAAGGAATCTCGCCGGCCGGGAGCCAATCCGCTGCTGCTTGCTGCCGACGCCGCCGGCCGCGGCCGGACCGGACCGCCTCGACGAGCAACGCTTGCTTTTGACTAGCTAGCATCTCATGTCATCTCCTCACCTGGGCACCTGGCTTGGCTGGGAGTGGGCGGCGCATGCAGATGATGCAGGTGCTATGCAATGGCGTCGTTCGTCCTGGTAAAGAATGAGTTAAAGATGACGAGGGCATCTGATGGGTGCTGTGCTGTCCCTTTAGCTCAACGTTGGGTCGCGTGCGTGCAGGCTTTCGTTTTTCGCCGCGAGGAATGTGTTGGGCACGTGCTTCACTCGAGGTTCTTGGTTAAGGAAATGTTGCCGAGGACAGGTTCATGTTCGCCAATTTCGTAGATAACTAGTATTCAGTCTGTCCAGAAATAAGAGTCGCGAATATTGATGTATCTGGCACAAATGCGGATTTATACTAGTGCTTGATACATCTGTTTCGTGTTAGATACATCCGTATTCGCGACACAGTACAAGTGTTGCGTTACATTGCGTTCTGATTTGGGAGTAACATGTTAGGGAATTTTCGGTTTTCTTTATCCAGTTCAAGGAAACAAGGCAATGCACACGCACAGATCAAATTAAGAAGTAACAATACTAGTTAATAATACTTCTCAAGCAAGCGTACGTCTTTGGGTTACATAACTCGAACTGCAAACATGCCGACAGGAACGGAAATAAAACGGGAAACATAGGTCATCAGACGAACGGACGAACGGACTGTCCCAAATGGGAAACGAGAACCAAATCTAAAAACGGGAAGAGACAAAACTAGTAATAGCATGCCACTCGAGGGGGATTTCTTTTGCATCATTCTACTTTCTTCTTCTTCTTATGTGGACTACAGGAAACGGACACTCTTGCTGCTGCTTCTGCTCGCCGCTGTCACGGCCGGGCTAGCCCGCTACATCTCAGTGCCTGCAGATGTGTAGTACATGATATAGTTAGGAGCCCGTGGCATCTAAACGGCGAGAAAAGGGGAGATGAGGTAATTTACAAGAAGTTTTCGAATGGCGTGGCGCTACCGGAGTCCCGCGGTGCGTTGCACCTGAAGCACTCAAGCCTGCTGGCAAAGTTGTGTTCGTTGCATCCAGACCTGTGGCGGGATACAGCAGGTTTAATTAGCACGGAGCAAATTTGTCACAAACATGGAAATGCATATGTAAAAGCTACAGTACTGAACGTGGCGAAACACAGTTTACACTCTTCATTCATGTAGTTAACTATTTACAAAAAAAAGAATCATGTCATTCCACCTAAAAGCATAGTCTACTTATTTTCTCATGCATGCAGAGAGAAAGTATAACAAGTTTCATTTTTCTGGCAATTGCTTCAGCAAACCTCACCAGCGTCCGGAAACATGGGAGTGGCAGGAAAAGAAAATAATAGCATACCCATCTCAAAAAAAAAAAAGGATATGACAGGCCAAACTATGTACAAAGAAATCGTGTAAAATAGTGATACCATGTGCGGTTTATCCAGAAACAGAGGATTGGTAAAGAACTACATATTCTTTCTGTCTGCTAATGCGATTTCTGTCTGCTAATGCGGTTTGAGTGTAAATTTTGTGTGCTCACCAGTATTTAGTTTAAGGCCCAACAGTTTGCTCTTAACTACATGAAGATAACCCGAAAGAAGATACAGGGCAGTGTTTAAGCAACACATACCTGGTGCAAATCCAGTCGCCAGACTTCCAGCCAGGGCGGCTGGCACGACCACCGGCCCCACCGGCGCCCATGCCGCTAGGCATGCCACCTCCCATGCCACCACCCATGCCGCCGGCACCAAAGCCAAAGCCCCTTGAGCGTGACATGTCACCATCAAAGCCACCACCACCACCGTTGATGGCAGCTTCCTCCTTGAAGGCGGAACACTTGAAGCAGTTGGAGCGGCTGGCAAAGTTGTGCGCGCCACAGGTGCAGTACCAGTCGCCGGGGCGGACATCAGAGCCAGCACCAAAGCCGGTGCCGAAGGAGGAACCGCCGGCGCCGAAGGAGGAACCGCCGCCACCGCGGCCGCCAAAGTTGGTGTAGTCACCACCAAGAGCACCACCACCCGTGCAGCGACACCACGTGGCTCGCCGCAGCGCTGGCATAGGTCCCGGCGGCTGAAGTTGAGGTGCTGGCATGACCTGCAGTCCCAGTCTCCTGGCTTCCTGTTCATCTTGCCTGCCAATGCCAAATGGATACAAGTAGTCAGATACAAGGTGGGACGATTAAACTAAGAGCAAGAACAGAGAAACACACTGCTTGAACCCAAGTTTTCATCCTGTGAAGAAACATAACCCAACCAATAAGATGTTTATGAATGTTGCATAGTACCACACCAGCAGAAAGCTAAGTTACCTAAAAAAGCTAGGACGTTGTGCTGATGAGCTCTAAGCTGAAGTGTTGTGAAGTGAAATGGTGATGTAGCAAGGTGCTGCAAGTACAGGGGTATTTATAGCGCATTTGGAGGGGATGCTGAAACCGAGGGTGAGCTATCTTTGTCCCTTTGATTCTTGCTGAGCTTTGGCCCGCGAAGAACAAGGGAATCACGTAAAACTAGAAAGAAGAAGGGAGTTAAAGAAAAGAAAAGAAAAGAAGAGAAAGCCATTAAAGGGCAAAAGAATTATGGGGAGTTTGAATGCCTCCTTTACCCTGCATCTGTGCCTGCCTTGGCAACATCTTTTGAGACATGGGGTGGAGGGAAGTGCACTTGTGCACATTCTTGTGCTTAGGAAATTTAACATGCAGTGTGCACTGGTTTTTGTTGGATACTGATTATTGAACATTTTCAACGTTAATGCACCCAGAATATTCAAAGGTGGCAAACTACAAGAATGCAGTAATACGGAATTTCAGGAAAGAATCAGAAATGTTTCAGTAACGTTTCAAACAAGAATGTCCAACCATGGACAGTTCATAAAACTTATAAAGTGGTCATTAAATCAGAACTGTATTTATCCATTAGCACGTGATTATTGTACACTGTTCCAGGATAATTAGACTGAAGAGGTACCACCTTATAATTAAACTGTGTTGTAAATAGCAAAGGTCGAGACCTTCTGACTGTTACGTGGCAGATTTCCTGGCATTACATTCTCCCAGTATGTAAAATCTAAAACCGTATATACGATAAAAGATGTAAAATCTAATCTAATTTCTTATTAATGCAGAAGATTACACTAAGTTGAGCAGCTGTGGAACCAATGCTCTGCATGGACACGGCCAATCCATCACTATACCAAGCATATGTTAGAAAGATAAGGATAACATGAAAACGGCAGTTATTGATCCTAAAGAGAACAGGTATAAGGCGGTGGGGTGACGAAAAAACAGGTGTATGAGGTGCCAAGAATGGTGGATTGGTGGCTGTCATTCTGAAATTGTGCTATATTTTTTGCTATTATAACTAAGGATTCGTGACACTAAAAAAGGGCAATTCCCATCCCTGTTATTCGACACTAGCTTTGTTGTCTTTCACTAGCAATAATTGAAAAGCCATGGCATCCATTCCAACCAACCATCACATCGACTCGAGGCTATCTGTTTCATTTCTCTTGAAAATGGGTGGATATATCTATTTTTGTCTGATAATCTCCGACAAGGAACTTTCATCTCATTCTTTCAACATTTTTTCTATAAACCCCAAAAAAAATTCCTCCAATAATTATCATAATTAAATAATCAATCTAATCCATTCAACATCTTTAACTGGATGTAGCATATTTCTATATCTTCAGCAAGTTGTCAGAGAGAGATCACCGAATCAATATGGGGGAAAACTAGATATCAGACGAACTCCCCTAAAGTGCTAGGTTACTATGAGCGAAAAATGAAGTGACTAAAATTGGGATAAGAAGGAATAAACATGAACGTGGTGACATATATATATGTAGGAGTAGCACTAAGTGAATATTCGAGATGCAAGGAGAGAACCAAAGAAGCATAAAGCTTTCATCTGTAAGCATCTACATGATGTGCGAGTGACAAAAAACCAACATTATTGAAATTTAACAAATGAGAAACTGCTTTTCTTCAGTGGGAAGACCTTTAATTGTAGATTATTTATGAATCTATTATAATGTTATAATAGGCTAATATGTTTGAACAAGCAAAATAATATACAAATACTTACCCAATAGCCCAAACTTTTTTTATTTAGGCCCTCGGTTTCCTCACTTAAGAGGCTACTGTAATCTGACGCACACTCTTGTTCATGTGTACAAAAATAGTAGCCTCTAGATATGTCCATGACAGAAGTGTACACTTTTGTCTAATCTAAATGCAAAGCATATTGAAAAAAATCATGGTAGTGATAGGAGATAAGCAAAAGAAAGAAGTGTCACTCAAATCAGGACAGAGACAAATGGATTGCTGAGCTGTAAGTGTTGAGCAGTGGACTTCATCTTTTTCGTCAGAAGAGCAAACATTGAGAGGGTTTTTTCGATTACAGATAAAGATGTCGTCATCTTATAATTAGCCCTCCACGCACATACCAAGATGAAAATGATTTATGGCAGAAAGCAAAGGGAGCGGGGATGATGCATATATAACTGGTAAGAGTGCAGGAATTCAATAAAGAGAAAACAACAGAGTAGTAGTCTTCAAGGGTGGCCTTGACCACCCTCTTTAGAATTCTTTTCTCCTTCCTTTTATTTTAAGTTGTGTTTTGCCCCTTTTGTGTAGTTTCCCTTGCCCTTTACTTGTGCTCATCCTTGAGGCTTTAAATTAGTGGATTTACTTTTGCTTTGTATCTAAATGTTTTCTCCCCTTATGTTACTGTACTAGTAGTCTGGTACAACTAGTGGTGGTATCCTGGAAGGCCACACATAGGTCTCAAAGCTATAGAATGATATGGCTTCTCTTCCATTCCATTCTCTTGGGACAAGTGAAAGCAGAAGCAGATACATATGAATGTATCATGGAAACCTGAGGGTGCCAAAGCTAGCTTGGATTCTCTCCTAGGGAAGTGCTTCCATGCATGACCATGACCAAACTCCAAAGGAAGTGAGATCACTTGATAGCCCCTAACATGCTTTGATTCTCTGCTTTTGCACATCCAAGAAGAACAGCTCAGGCTTTTAGCTTCCGTCTTAAAGCTATTACCAAGACTGCATAGAACACACAAACTCCAGCAGTGCTACTACGTGTTTGTTTGGATGGTAGAACCAACATATGACTAAGCTTCAAATTAACAGATTTCAGATGGAAGGTATAAGATTTAAATTGTCGACTAAACAGAGAGAAAGCAGAACGCCTACGACTAACTGTAGGAGGTTGTGAACTACTCCTTCCTTCCAAAAAATACAGGTCATACTTGTTGTCTTAAGTCAAATTTATTTGGACCAAGTTTACTAGATTCAGTGACCTACAACACCAAATAAATACACTATAAAAACATATTCCATGATGCATCTACTGATATTGATGAGGTGTTTTACATGTCGATATTTTTTCTGCAAATTCAGTCCAACATAAGTTGGACTCAAGACAAAACTAGTACTATGATTGATATTTTAGAAAGGAGATAGTAATACTTTGATATATCCATTTTCATATGGCTTTAAGCATGTGTCTAAGGAATACTGCATTTCAACATTAAATTACCACATACATGTGTTCCAAAATAAATGACGTCCTAGTATGACTGTACACAAATACCTCTAATGTTGACTACAAACATGTAAAATATATATTTTTGCAAGCGAATATAGTAAAATATTGTGACTCTTTAAAATGAAAATACTATTATTAGGTTTCTCATATATTTTCTGTAATCTTGTGATTTCTATTACTTTACTAACATGTATTCATGTACAGGTTTTTCCATCTAGGAGGCTATCCATATCTCATATTTTATGGCCACAAGATCATGCATACTGTCAAATAGTAATAAAAAAAATACTATGCTGTCCCCAAGGCATACCATATATCCAGTAATAAGACCCCACTTTTCCAAACAATGGTTTTAAGAGTATGCACATGTTTCTAGCTAGGAAATGAATCATTATCTGGCTAGCTGTGCTTAAATGTACGAAGTATCTTGGACTCTAGGATTCCAAAGACGGTGATGCAATTCGTGGAGCACACACATCTTTCCATCTGGTCATGTACTCCCTCACTGACATGCAAGTCCAAACAAATGCACAAAGCACTGGAATGCATGCTTCACTTTTGAGAGGCCTGCGCCCTGGCCCACGTAGCAATGAGTCGGCACACGGATGGGCCGCACTACCTAAGACAAAGAGCAATACTATAGTGCAGAAACTTTAATTATATTGGTGCAGGTTGCAATGCATTCAAAACTCCATGAGCAAAAACAGATAACATGTCATGTGTGGTGTGCTGATGGAGCACACTTGCACTCCTGTAGTTCCATGGCTTGATGACGTAATGGAGCCTCGACATGGTAAAAGCTAGCTAGCCAGCCAGCCAGCCCAGTTTGGCTGGCCAGCTTTCTTGTATCCGCTCGATGCGTGCACTACATTGCATACCAAGGAGGAGCTGAGCTAAAGATGTTGGTTCTCGCTTTAGGGTTGGCTAGTCGGGAACATCAAAGCTAGGTGGCGCTGATGGTTTTAATCAAGTTTAGACGAAACTGGGATGGTGGACGACATGATTCCACCGCACAGCAGTGATGATGTGCATGAGAGATGCCCAAGTATCGGCTTCATCCACTTTATAATTTCCTATTATAGGGACCTTAGATGCAAACATAACATGAGTGTGCCAGATCAAACAAGCCAAACCACCAATGCCCGAAGCATGAAATTTTTTGGAGCACACAACTTCGTCCCTCAGAACGAACGATTCATCAGTGATAAATAAACAAATAGGTAGGAGTATTTCTCAGTAAAAGACACAAGAATATAACAAATGTGCGCTGTGCTCTGCTACTATCAAGGATAAGTGCAGTGGCCACAAAACCCTCGAATCTAGAATCATCCATACCCCACACGAACAAAGCAGCAAGCACCACCCTATCCAGCCCACGAAATCATCTCCAACGGAAACAGATGCGGCGCAACACCTGTCAGACTGATCAGCGGTACTACTTAGCACGAATCTCGAGTACGGGAGCCATCAACCCCGCTCCAAACCCTAAACCGCGGGAACGAGACGGCTATCAAACTCGAGAAAACAGGCGTGGAGGAGGCCGATACCGCAGCCATTTCCGAATTCTCGATCCAGCCTCGTCGTTTCAGCCGATCGATCTATATCCACGAACACGTACGAACAAAACACGCCGCAAAAAATCCGAAACAGGGATCGAGCAATCAATCCAATCCAATCCAAACAAAGCGCGTGATCCGACGATACGAACACAACGTACAAGAGCGGCGGCGGCGGCGAGGGGCACGCACCTGGTCGAAGAGGCGATCCGGCGGGACTGGGAGACGATCCGACGCGGCGGCGAGAGGAGATCGAGGTGGAGGAGCGAGAGGAATTGAGCGGAAAAAGGGGAGGAGATTTATGGAGGATTAAAACCTAGGTCGCCGTTCCGTATCTCGGGATTTTGTGTATGGTCGCCGCTGCACGGCACCGACGTCGAGGCAGGTCAAAGGGCCGGTCCCACCTGTCGGCGGCTGCCAAGTGTCCCTCTGACGTGACGAGGGTCTCGCTGACATGTGGGGAGAGCGTGCCGTGGCTGGGACACGTGGTTGGGGTTGAAGAGTCCTGTCGCGATCTGGGCCGTCTATCAAGTAATTGATTGACGTGGGCAAGGGCAATGCAGGAAAGGAAAACGAGAACGGGTAATATTGACTCGAGATTAGATTTTGTGGCTACAATCTTGCCTCTTTAAAACTGTTGGATCTCTTTATTTTATTTTCTACGTATTCTAAGGATTCAAAAATGCCGTAAAAAAGAAATTCGGAAATATTTAGGCTACATAGAATACACATTAATGTCCCTGCGGACTTGGTCCCTTATAACTTTTAAAGTTAAATCAAGCAAATCCAATAAATAACTCACACGTTATAATTAACCGGCATGGTTCTCCCTGATGAATATGGCACAATCATCTTTAGCGTTTGCTGTCAATTACTGGCATGTGGAGATCCGTTAGAAGCTGAAGCACGAGAATGCGAGAAAGGTTTGAGGCTTACTCTACAAATGTCGGACAACCCTATATATCATGATGGAGTCAGACTGCTCTGGTCTGATCTTGGCGGTGACATCAAGAGCACAAGACCGTTCTTCACTCATACATCTTATTGAGAAGATTAAGTTGTTGTTTTAATGGTTCTGGGATTTATTTTCTTTGTAAAAGTGGATCGTTCGTGGAATAGGGTTAGCCACTGGCTTGCAAACTATGCAAGGGCAGAATTTAGAACTATGACGTGATTTAGTTCTGGACCTGACTGTGTTGTTCAGGCTCTAGAGCTGGACCTCAATGTAACCCTTGATGCTTAATATGTCCCCTTTTACCCGCAAAAAAATCGACATGTTAGTTGTAACGGTCGTTACCAACTTTACTATCAAGACGATGAACTCCATTTGAAGAACTAGGATTTCAAATTCCTTTATCGATGATTTCATTATGTAACTTACGGATGATACTCCCGGTTCCATTTCAGAATCTTATGCATCCCCTTGTGGGGTAAATCCGAACGCAACAACCTCGATCCTTATAGTTCCATGAGTGTGGAATGTAAGTGTGTGTTAAAGAAAAAGGTTAGGCATAATAATACACTTCAAATATACATGGCTCGTCTTATGGCCATGGGTTATAGGGTGAAGTAGGGGGAGGACTATTTTGCCATTTACTCACATGTGGCCATATTGATACCGTTCAATACTTCGTTGTCTTCAATATTTTCCATGATCATCAAATGGATTTCAAGACAACTTAAGTGAATGAAGAGCGAGGAAGTTTATTTAGAACTATCAAATGGTTTGTAGTACATGGTTAAGAAGGAAATGTGTTCAAGTTATTTAGAATCTTTGTATGGCCTGAAACAAACATATAATCAATAACATGGGACGCTTGATTGAATTTGACATATGTTGGCTTTGTTGTCAATGAAGTTGATCATGTGTATGCTATTGCCATGGTGGGGATGAAGGAGTTATGTTGTGCATGTATGGACGACAAAATGATATGTGGGGCCAACATCAAGGATATTGAGGAAGTCAAGATTTTTTTGCCTCAAAGTTTGACCTTAAAGATCTAGGAGAAGCTTAAGTTATTTCGACATCAAGTTCTTGAGAGATGAGAATGTTGGGTTACACTTCTACAAATCTAGTTATGTGGAAAGTGTTCTAAGTTGATTTACCTAAGGATACTGCAAACCTTCTAAGTTCTAACGCTATATGATCCTAATGTATTTTTTCATAAGAACTCCAAGAATAACTAGAGATCTGTTGAGATACTCTCAGATACATCGTATCTGTTGTAAGCTAACTAAGTTGGATTGTTTCCAGTATGTGATCATTGGCATGCTTTTGAAAAAGGTAATGGACTATCTTAAGAAACTTCGAATTTTGGCTTTCACTATGCAAGTGTCCCGATGATACTTGAAGGGTATACTGAATCGATCTGTATTTATGATACTAATGAGATAAAGTCCACAAGCGGATATGGATTCACTCTTGAAGGTGACATTGTTTCATGTAAGTCTTGCGAGCAAACCATCTTAACGAGGTAAAAAATGAGAGCAAAACTGACATCATTAGATACACCCTCAGCGAATGCATAATGGCTTTTGCAAGCTCTTGATGGACTTATCTGTGGTTGAAAAACAATTAACTATCCTCATGAAATATGATAATCAAACTATAATTAGCAAAGTGAGTAGTTGTGAAACACTCTGACTGGTAGCATTGGATTATATCCAAATAACTAAGAATCTAGCAAATCCTTTCTCAAAAGGTTGTGATAGACAATGCATCAGGGAAGATTGGTATGAGACCATGTAGCGACCCAAACTATGTGGTAGGAGATCTCATGAATTAAGACCTAGGAAAACAAAGCTAATATTTAAATGGGGGAGAGAATTTTACTAGTAACCCGCATTTGTCTAGAGATGCATTACTCTCGCAATTTGTATGACAAATTGACACTCGTCTTAGTGCGATCACGGTATTTGAGACATGGTAATCTTTTAGAAGCTCGTGAACAGGCTTGAAGTTTGATTTATATGCTCCATGGTGGAGCCTTCGCAACCTAGTACAAGTAAGACATTTAATCCAAACTTATCCAGCCAAATTTGGCAATTCAAGGATGTTCAACCTTAATCGGTCTCTTGTGAGGATGTTCAACCTTAATCGATCTCCGTAGGTTGGTATATCAAAACAATGAACTAGAACAAAGATAATTGAATGTGTCTCTGACATCTAGTGGGGAGTCGTTAGAATTTTGTGGGCGTTAGGTTCACGAACATAATAATTCATATAAATCTCGAAGGCCCATTCATTCATGGCAAGAAATGAGACTGCGTTTAGACCATATTGTTAGTAGAGAAGAGAGGTAGGGGTTATTGTTCTACCATCCACCGGGAGCTTGAGAATATGAATGACTGAACCGAGAGAGGGGCAATAAGATTTCAAAAGGAACGTTTTGGCATGACTACTCGCTTGAATAACTACTTCCTCCATGACTGGCTACGACAACACCGACTTCACCATGGGTGACAACACTGATGCCACTGCCGCCCTCGCCACCAAGCCTGTGGCCCATATGATCATACCGCCGGTCAACACGTACCTACTGTTCATTCCGATATGCTGATTACTTCATACGCAACTAATATAGATCTGCTGAGTTAATCTTGGGAATATAGATGTTAATCTAGATGAAATTACCTCAACATTCAGGATGTAAAACATGTTCTGTTGGCGTCGACCATTGCTACAACTGACATTAATAAAAAAACTGTGGCACAAGTGCACAACTAAAGCCAAGCACGTCAGGTCAAGCTACACACCAAACACGTCCGTGTACACAATAACCATACAGACCAAATCGCCTATTCGGGTAGTCTGCATAAAATGGAATACTGACAAAAGCCACATACTAAAAGAAAACGACTCACACGGACTGCCCGAATAAACACAAAACCCAGCCTGGTTGGTAGATAACATATCATGGTATCATATGAGGTGTGGTATCACTAGATATATTCCCCTGGTTGGTAGCACCGTAGCAGTTTGCCTGGCTCAGACATCAACTTGAGGATGCTACCGATTTTTCCTTTTTTCCATGAAGCGAGACCATACTACAGGCCAACCCCAAAGCAGTCATGAATGGCTAAACACTAGCGAGCAGTCACTCACCAGCCTGATGTCCTGATTTGGTCCAGCTCCGACTAGCACTCAGCTTCAGAGAGTGTTACATGGACTACTTGACCTGACCTTTGCCTGCGAATCGTAAAGAGATCAACTTCCTGACCTGAAGAAGAAAATCCCCTAGGGCCCTGTTTGTTTCTAGTGTTTTTGTGGATTTTAGTGGGGATAATCCCCACAGAGATTGGGTAAAACCCAAGCTTCACCCAATCCCATCAAATTCCCATCAATCCCCAATTCACTAGGTAGGGTAGTGTTTTGGGTATTGAAGAAAATACAATAGAGTTTAGGGAATTTCGGGAAAAAGTGAGGATAAAACCGATCAAATACACTAGAAACAAACGGCCTTTTGGGGATATGTGGGGATCTGGGGTTTGACCGGAATAATCCCCACAAAAACATTAGAAACAAACAGGGCCTAGACGCTGTCTGTCTTGTGCAAGCTTCCAAATTAAGGTGTGTACGTGCGTGCTTGCTTCTAGATTGAAGAAGAAAAGTGTGTAGACCAAGGGGTAACCTAAGCTGAAGGAGAACTATTCTCGCAGGAGGGCACAGAGGGGCACACAGCTCACACGTGCAATTTCTTCCCCTTCATTAAGATGAATGAAGATGTAAACATGTCAACATGGATGTGAGTAGGATCAAAGGGCAACGCCCTTGCAACAACACAAATTATATCAAGAGAAAAATGAACACGCCATTATTTATCAAAGAAATGCTTAAAGGCATCCATTACTACCAAGAAGGCAAATATATACAGTCGCCTCTATAAATGTAGTTGTAGAGATGGATTGAGTAACTTTGTCTTGCTACAGAGACATCTTTCAAGTTTCAACTAGTTCTCCTTTGCACATTACAGAAGTAGCACATCATGTGGTTGTTCTAGTCTAATATACATAAGAAACATATTATTGCCTGAGCTCTAACAGGGAAAATACACCATTATATAGAACATAACATATGTCAACGACGATGAAATACCACAGGTCAAATTTGTCAAATAAGAAGTTTGAGTTTGATGCCACAACTAATCCAAGTTAATACTTCACCTGGAAATTTCATTTTCTGTTGACACTATCCCTATACTGGGGAGGAGGCCAAGGGTATCAATAAATGATTGATGTGCCCCAGTCTATGCTGAATAAAAAAGTAGTGATATCCAGATGATCCCCTCACAAGTTTCACACTTCAGCAGAATATGTCATCATAGACTTAATAATGCAATTGTTATGGTGTTTGATGTAAAGCGGAGCGTCACAAATATTTATAGACCACCGCCTCTATAAATGCAGTTCTAGATATGGATTGGGTAACTTTGCTGCAGATACATCTTTTAACTTGTTTTCCTTTGCACATTACACAAGTAGCACATCATCAATATGGTTGTTCTAGTCTTCTATACATGAGAAACATATTATCGTCCGAGCACTAACAGGAAAAATACACCATTATATAGAACATAACAAATCGCAACGACAATGAGATACCACAGGTCAAATTTGTTAAATAAGAAGTTTGATGCCACAACTAATCCAAGTTTATGCTTCACTTGGAAAATTCATTTTTCTGTTGATACTATCCCTAGATTGGAGAGGAGGCCAAGGGTATAAATAAATGATGGACATGCCCCAGTCTATGCTGAATAAAAAACAGTGATATCCAAATGATCCCCTCATAAGTTTCACACTTCAGCTGAACATGTCAATGTCACCGTAGACTTAATAATGCAATTGTTATGCTATTTGATGTGAAATGCAGCGTCACAAATATTTAGAACTTTATATGCTTCGAGTACCGGCTCTGGTTTTTACTCTTCACTACTGATGGATTCATAGAAACGCAGTCATAATACCCATCTGTTGCATGCTACTGATGCTTCAATTAAACGGATTATCTCTGTCATCTTGTATTAAGTTATAATTTCAGCCGTTCTGGCTTTGTTGCAGAGTTAGACCATTATTCAGTACAGTACTTGCTTATCCCATAGATTAGCTATTATCTGCATTTCTTTCCTTTCTGATTATTTCTACCCATTTTCTCTTTCATGGTTATGTTGTTTCACTAACAATGATAGTGTATTAAGGTGGTCAGATGCTCTCAATTGCCAAAACATGTATACCTTATAATGATATTGGCATGTCTATCATTTTTTTTTGGCAGTGCATCTAAAATTAGGGTCTCACAGTGTTCTATGACTGCAACAAACTTGATTGTTGCAAAGCATCTCTATGTTGAATGCCAAACAAACCCAAAATAACTTTTGAAAGAACACTTCACGCATATCAGGAGCAAATAAGTATGATTTTGCAAGTATTAATCAAGTAAAGAGTCCAGGAGCCTGGACAACACTCTGCAGGGGATTGGGAGAGGGTGATAGCCTCATAGGGCATGTCTGAGCACAACTGATAGCCAGCAATAGTCAACAGCCGAGTCATAAATCATATCTCCGTCGTATTAAAATAGCATATTCAGAACGGTGGACCGTAAGTAAGACATCTTCAAGGTAACCAACTACAGCAAAGCCAGACAACATTATACATGACACATTTACCGTGCTTGGTCTTCAAGGGGATCTTTCCCAAATATACAACAACAGTTGCAAATGCTCGACAAACAAGAGGTCCTGAAAATAGGGGGAAAATACAATATTTCAGTGCCCAATGCTCTAACCAATTTCGTCTACATAATGCATGTACCAAAGCAAATTTGTCCTTGCTCTTTATGCGTTTGTGGAGTCTGTGATCTTTAATCTCTAGTGCATACTGCATAGATATGTAGTGCATACTACATATTTTACAATTAGCATGGTCAAGAGAAGAATCAAAGGTAAGTTTTGCTTACATCAGTCACTTTCGTTGCCTTCGCCGCCTCCCCCTGTCCGACAGAGGCCGTCGCGCGCAGTAGCCAGAGATGGGTCAATGGACGCAGCGGTCTTGAAGGACTTCCTGGCTTCGGTAGCGAGACCCTTCCTCTCGTAGCACTCGCCAAGCAGAGCATGAGCGCGGGGGTTCTCGGGGCTAAGGCGGATGGCCTCGGCGAGATCCGCGGCGGCCTGGTCGAGGCGGCGGCGGCGGTTGAGCGCTAGCGCGAGCTCGGCGCGTTTGGCGAGCGCGTCCCCGCGCTCCCGCGGCTCGAGGGAGCGCGCGATCGGCGGCGCGAGGGCGGCGTCGAGGGTGCGCAGCGCGGGGAGGCGGTGGCCCTGGAGGTCGAGGGCGAGGGCCTTGAGGATCAGCGGCGCGGCGTCGCGGGGGTCGAGCGCGATGGCGAGGTCTGCCTCTGCGACGGCCGCGCGGGCAAGCGGGCCCGGGGGCTTGGGCGCGGCGGCACGCGCGCGGGCGAGGAGCTGGGCGCCCAGCGCGAAGTGGCGGCGCGACTGCGCGGCGGAGGAGCCGGCGGCCCTGCGTCGGAGGCGGTGAGCAACGCGGCGCGGGAGGGAGTGCAGGGCGACGAGCATGCCCGCGGCGAGGAGGAAGAGGAGACCCTGGACAACGGCCTCCGGCCAGGTAGCAGCGCCGCCAAAGGCCAGGACTGACATGGCTCGGGTCTCGGATGCGGGCTCGAGACTGGCGAAGGAACAGACAGCCGGGCCTTTTTGACTCGCAGGATTTGAGAAATACACGAACATGAATATTGCAGAAATAAAATATGTCTTGACTTGAAATTATCCCCTACAAGATCTAAGCTCCCTAGAATTCATGTTCTCTCGTGCATCCACGACATGGGCCCGCAGTTCAGTGGCACATGGATTATGGATTTTTGATGGGTTTGGTGCTTTCTCGTGCGTCTGGCTGTTGTGTGGGTCCTCTGGTCGAGTCGGTCGCACCGACCGTGGCTTTGTTCTCCCGTGTCTTCGTGTTTGCGGCGGCTGGTTGACGTTTCCATCGGCGGGGAAATAGCAGGCGGGGTGGGAGCGGGGATGAGGGTGGTTCGTCGTCGCCAGCAGGTCTACGCTCGGTGCCAGGGATGGCGCCGTCGCCAGCGGGTGTACGGTTGTGTGCGCAGTTGCTGGCCCGTGGGGAGATTTCTTGCGAGGTTCGCTCCTCCTCCTTATGGATTTGATCTAGGATTCATCTGTGCCGAGGGCGGGGTGTGGAGCGTTGTTGTCTTCCTCACATGAGTGCTTTTTATTTTAATTTTCACATATATCCGTCACGATTCCTTGTGTTTTTGTCTTCCAGTTTTGGTTGGTTCTGATTTGGGTTGGTTCCGTGTGAATTGTCTTTGATCTAGTTTGGTTTTGGGCGCCGTGTCTGTTTTCTCCTTTGATCTTGTTTTTGCAATCCTATTTCTGGTTGCGTTGGATCCGCTGGTGCCTGGCTGCATTTCCTGCAGCCTGGTCATTTAGGCTCCCCTTTGGTTGCCTCCTCCTCTCTGAACTCACTTCCACTGGTGCTCTCGTTTTAGATTAATTTTAGGTTAGTCCTAACTGCAGATTACTCATTTCTTGAATATTTTCCATTTCCCCCTCCCAAATATATAACTGTGTTGTGTTATATTTGCAAGACATACTGCTTTACTGCCTTGGGAGATCCATTACTTGTTGATTTAGGGTTTTTAAACAGTATGACGATATGATGAATTGATGATTAACAATCTGATGCCTGAAAGCTTGCTCACTGTGAACTCAGGTCACCATGAAGCTACTGCTAGAGATCATGGACACACGTGGTCTGATGATATGCTTTTGCTTTCTATGTCATCACACTGATGCTTAAACTGGTTATCTGAATTATAAAGGTATGATCCCTTCCTCTGAATCGCACACATAGTTGTTTTTTCTGATTCTTATCTGGAACAGAATCATCTGATTCATCATAAGGTACATGCAAAAATTCTTACATCTGATGTGTTTTGGGACCAGCTCATGTGAGACCAGTTACTTTTATTATACATGTTCTTCAGATGAATGTGACTACATGGTTCCTGGTTTTTTATATATCTTTTTTGTTCATTGTGCAAATAGATGAGATTGTCTAGCGTGAACCATCATTTTGTTTATAGGGCATAAAGGCACATGAGGTATCAGGTTACGAAGTTGATTGAAGTGCTAATTTTTTTCTCACCCATGCATGCCTCTCATTCTTAAAAGAATCATGTACTGCAGTGAAGGGTCATCTAACGCACCATTTGTTGATTCCTTAGTTTTAGTAAATAAATTCAAAATGTTTAGTATTCAAGTTTTTTCATGTGCATCAGCAAATTACGTACACATGACCTTTTGTATTACTGAATTTTCATCCATTCTATTAAGCTGTCAATCTGTATTCCAATGATACCGGTTGATATTATACATATGAACACTTTAGATAATGGCATGATCAGCGGCATCAAGAGCTGACATTGGACAACTTTTTGTGGTGGACGAGTCAGGATATGACCACAAGAGCCGCAAAAGGTTAGCTGCTCCAACATCAACGATAGACACACGATAAGGTGACTACAAAAAATCCTACATATGATGTATTTTGGGACCAACTCATGTGAGATCGTTTCCTTTAATTCTACATGTTCTTCAAATAAAGGTCCTTTGTTGCTGGTTCTTTAGGTTTCAATACAAGATAAATTAGTGTTTCTTGGGGTATAGATTCCAATGAATGTGATTAGCTGGTTCCTGTTTATTATATACTTATTTGTTCTATTGTGTAGATAGATGAAAAATGTCTAGCGTGAGATAATTAAAAATATTTCATCTGCATCCCAACATCATTAGGTTTAAGGAGGTAAAGCCAAAATCTTCATGTTGCCCGTTCTCTAATTCACTATCTTCAGAAAAGAAAAGAAAAATTAAACATCCAAAATGACTTAGGTGTCATTTTATTTGTAGGTTATTTTAACTCTGACTCATCTTGGTATTGTGATGGAATATGCCTCTGGTGGTGAGATTTTTGGGAGAATATGTACGAATGTGTGATTCACTGAAGATGACGTATGTATCTACTTTGTTCAGTCTGGTGCATCTTTTTGTTTACCCACATAATGGTCCATGAAACATTGGTGGGACTACATGTTTTTGTCATTTATGGGCTCGCTATTTCTTCCGGCTACTACCATTCAATGGTATTGGTTATTACAGAACCTATCTTTCATCAAATGTTACTATGCATTGATACATTATAATATATATTGAATCGTTCCATTTTAGCCTTATATTCAAGCAAGTATGTCACCCTTCAAGCTGGAGAACACTGTTGGATTGTAGTCTTGCTTCTCGCTTCAAGATATGTGATTTCGGCTATTCTAAGGTGCTTACCAATTCCTTATTTTCTTGATAATGTTTCAATCGACACATTGCATATGCTTGATCTCAAAATGGCTCAGAAGTAATTTGGGCCAATGTTGAACAGTTACATATATATTTCTTGGCTTTGTGGCTTTATGTGTAACACTGTAGAATTACTATTACCCTACATGCATGTTGTGTCCAGAGCCTCATAGATATTTGTTGAATTTTTGGTTGATTATGATTTTAGATTGAAATGGTAGCTTCGAACACAAAACTACATGTTATTAACTGAATTTGGTGACAACTGTATAGTAAATGTAGTTAGATCTGTGAGTTCCACAAGTACTACATATGCTAAGATGTGATATTATTCCGTTAACATCACTATAGTATTAAAATTATATTTGTCTGATTTAAACATGGTGCCTATAATTCTCGAGTCTTATGTGTGGAGATATTTGTTGGTGTTTGTTGCATGAAGGAAATAGGAGCGTTTGACTGGAAGGCAGAGCTTTGATATGTTGGCACCATGGAACTGTTGTGGTTTGAGTTGGAAGATAAACACAAGGGAGACAGAGCTTTTGTGATGCTTACTTGTTCCTTTTTTTGCCTCCATTGGAGAAGCACAGCATACCATGAACTATAAATTATTAAGTAATATTATATTGAGGAGATCTAACCATAACAACTAATCTAACCCAAAAATTAATCAGCTAGAGGTAGGGTGCTTAACTGCTTATAGCTAACCCTCACATGCAGGTGGTGCCTGTCATGCTATTGGTAGTATTAATCCCACATTGCAATATTAATCACTGTTATGCGTTAGATGAACACTTCAGTTATTTGCTTGTTTTATATGAAGAAGAAAATGCACATAGTGTCATGTGGTCACACAATATTCCACTGCTTTGTCATTACCTCGCCTAAGTTTTGTTTGTTATGGTAGTTTCATAAATTATATTCAGTTCGTTGTGACATTATCAGCTTTTTAGGACAATAAGACTACTATTTACTCTATCGTGCCATCATAATTTTTTCTAAAATTCCAAATTCTTTGTTTTTTTTCATGTTTGTCCCATTTTATTAATTTTTTTATGCATTAGAAATAAATTGAAGTCAGATGTATATTTGAAGGTGCTGGTGAATTACAGAAGTAGATTATGGAAATGGTTGTGTTGCTGTTGGGTTAATAAGGGATCGTTCATTAAATTAGACGAATTCTCTTCGCTCTTTCTTCTAAATATAAGAACGGCAAGAGAAAGCTCACCCCATGTTTTGACATGACATCAGCAAACCAAATGAGAAATGCACCGCGCTCATGAAAAGAAAAGAAAAAATGCACAATGATAAAAAACAAAAGGGTGCGGCAACGCGCGCCTACTCCTTCTAGTACAGGACCAAAAGGGCACAAATCAGTAGTAGGTGTTGTTTGATTTCACCGCAGAAAAACATAGGAAATTTGTATTATGATTGAGTGCATGTTATAGGCACATAATAACTTTTCCAAGAGGTCTCACAGAAATCCTATTAGGGATATTAAAACTGAGTCAAATTGGAGCTCTCTCACGACCTCTGCTTTCTATGTCGTCCGATCGTGCTCCTCGGACATTCCTGGCCGTCTATTCTTGTTTAGCACGCTAAGTGGGATGATTATCCCGAGAGCAGCTACTCTGGGTATCAAATTGGTGCATTGTGGTTAATTGGGTCTGAAAATCCACTAAGCCCATCTATTTGAGGCGGGGAAAAAACGTAGGAATGCCTCGGCCTCACGACGACTCGTCTCTCTCCGCCTCCCCGCAAGGACGTGACCTGCCCTCTCGATTTCTCTCCTCAGGCGACGTAGAGCGAAGATCCGCTGGCGCCCGCACTGCAAACCGGACAACTTGACGAACCCTACCTGGTGGCAGCCATGGCGCACAAAGAATGCATGACAACCTTCGAGGATAGTGAGGAGCCCTCGCGCCGCTGCGCTCCAGGCGCGCGCCGCTCCACCGCAGCAGCGGCCATGGTGCAGCCGATGGCATAGTCTAGCAGGTCAGGTACATCAGCGATCTCCTTCCTCCTCCCCTCACTCCACGGGTAAAAAGGTTTTCCTTGGATCTACCCTCTGTCCCTCTCTGATGTTCTTGATCTGACTCACCTTATTGATTGCGTCAGTTTATTGATCTCAGCGAGCGTCCCCAATTCGTGCTGAGACCCAATTGCTCCCTCCCGGAAGAATCCTCCCGCCACGACGCCATCGACGAGAGGTGCATCTCCTAATCTCTTTTTTTCATATCTCGCGTGGGATGCAGGGGTATGTGAGTATTTGTCTAATTAATTCGTTTTTCTCATGATAGGTAGAATATAAACTATGTGAAATAATTTTGTAGTGCAGCAAGGAGGCTTATAGTCCAGTAGAGACTGTGCCATTTCAAAATGGATCCTCAAGAAATACGTGGACTTGTGAATATGAACTGGTATAGTGGATGCCCCATTTTACTAATTTGATGATTTGCTTATTATCGATCTGAAGCTAGAATTGTGTTTTCAACACTTGGTATGATAATCAATTATACAGTCTATCCCTACACCTTACTGATACGTCTCAAACGTATCTATAATTTTTTATTGTTCCATGCTTGTTATATAACATTGCCACATGTTTTTATAATGTTTTTATATCATTTTGGCATGATTTATGGAACTAACCTATTAACAAGATGCCCAGTGTCAGTTCCTGTTTTCTGCTGTCTTTTTGTTTCAGAAAAGTTAGTCAGGAAAGTTTCTCTGAATCGCCTAAAAATTTACGGGAATTATTTTTACATGGAAACAAAGACTGCGTCCGAAGGAGACCTGCAGGAGGCCCCACAGGCCCCAGATGGCACCCAGGCGCGGCCAACCCTTGATCGCTATTGTGGCCCACCTGGGCACCTCGGGTGCCCTCTCGAGTTGCCCTTTCGCCTATAAATTGGCTTCGTCCCGAAAACACTCGATACCCGATCATATTTTCCAAAAAAACATCTGAGGCCGCCGTCGTCGCCAACCCTAGATCGGGAGGGTTCTGAAGCTCTTCTCGGCACCCTTCCGGAGGGGGAGATCGTCACCGGAGGCATCTACGCCACCATGACTGCCTCCGGAGTGATGCATGAGTGGTCCACCATGGGACTACGGGTCCATGGCAGTAGCTAGATGGTTGTCTCTCTCTCTTGTACTCCATTGTTTAGATCTTGTGAGCTGCCTAACATGATCAAGATCATCTATTTGTAATGCTACATGTTGTGTTTGCGGGGATCCGATGAATTATGGAGTCATGACATTATTGTTCAGTTTATTTATCATATGTTTTATTTATAATCTTCCATGCTCTCCGATGCTTGTGGATGCTTTGGCCGAATTAATTGCTAGTATCTTAGAGAGGGTATTTATGCTAGATAGTGGGTTCATGCCTCTTTTATCTGAGCTCGAGTTGACAGAAACGATTAAGACTTGAGATGTGTTGTTGCTACTAGGGATAAAATAGCAGTGTTTATTGCAATATGTTGTAACCATTGCTTACATTACGCACCATACTTATTGCAATTATCTGTTGCTTGCAACTTAATACTTTTAGGTGACATGCTGGATAGCGATCCCGGGTGGATTATTAGTCATAGATGCAGTTGGATAACGGTCTATGTATTTTGTCGTAATGCCCATATTAGATGGAACGGTGAACTTTGTGTCATGATAGTATTGTGTTGCGCCCATGTTTGTCAATTGACTCGCTGTAATTTGTTTACCCAGCATATTTATCTTTTAGAGAGACACCACTAGTGAACTATGGACCCCGGTCCTATTTTCCTATATTGTTTACAATTGTTTTAATAGTTTTTCCTAAGTCATTTGCTCGCTGGTCATTTTTGCTCTCATATTATTTTACACACATATATTTAATTCTTTGTGTTCAGCAAGCCGGAGAGATTGACAACCTCTCTGTTTCGTTGGGGCAAAGTAGTTTGTTGTGACTGTGCCCAGGTCCACGTCAATAATCGTAAACGGCGTCATTGACACCTTTCCGAAGCATTCTCCAAGTTCTACTGGTTCGATAAATCTTGGTTTTGTATCAAGGGAAAAATTGCCGCTATGCTACATCATACCTTCCTCTTGGAGTCTCCCAGCGAACGTGTGATTAACGCCATCAAGCACATTTTCCGGCGCCGTTGCCGGGGACTTGGAAGCTTCAGCGAGGGGAGTTTCGCACGTCCTTGCACTCTATTTTGTTATTATCTTGTTTAGTATATTTTTGATTTGTTTTGTTTTGCTTTTCGTTTGCTTTAAAACTCAAAAATACAAAAAAATAAAAATTCCAGCAAGTACTTTCTTTTTGTTTTGCTTAGTTATCATGACTAGCTCTTCGGATATGTCATCTTTAGGAGAAATTCTTACGTTCGAACAGAAAGTTGGTGAAAGTTTTAAGAATGCATGGGAAAGAATTTTAGAACCATATAAAAAGATGCAACCCAGGATTGAATTGAGTGTTCTCTTGAAATTTTTCTACTTTGGTCTTACAACTGTTTATCAGCGTGCTTTAGATGTTCTGGTAGGAGAAACTTTTGTGGAACATGATGCAATAAAAGCTTTTAGAATTATAAATGGGTTGGCTATTTTTCCTATGATAGATAAAACTGATGGGGTGATTGAAAGACTGGATAAAATAGAGGAAAGTCTAAGTAATCTAGCAATAAGCAAAAGTGGGAATGCTTTCAAAATCCAACAACCCTAGCCGAACCAAAAAGTGATTGGGAACCTTTTATTAGAATTGAAATTGATAATCAAAATTTCTTAGCTTATTGTGACATAGGTTCTACCGTGTCCACCATGCCTAAAATGGTTTATGATTCCTTGAAACTTAATAATATGATTGATTATCCTTTTTTATCATTCTCATGCTGATGGTACTATCTCAAAAATCTTAGGGAGAGTTAATGTTCTTGTTTGAATTCAAAATAAAATTGTCTCAATAGACTTTGTAGTTCTATCTAGATCCCAAGGAAATATTGTTTTGGGTAGATCCTTCCTTAAAATTGTTGGATGTTTTATTAATGTTAAGTATGGATTCTTAAAACTCAATGCTCCAGTGAACCGCAGAATGTTCTTCCTAAACAAAGTAAAAGATGAACTTATTGAGGGGAATGATGATTTTGATGGTTGTAGCGGACCTGCACTTAGAATTTGGCAAGATCCCTGTGTATAGTGCTAGTCCCTGGATCGATTCGCTAGCACACACAGTTTACGACGAATACCATTACATTGTATCAATTGATTACACGAATGATCCAGAATTTATAAATATTCATTACAAGGTGCATAGCTCGAAGCTAGCTTTGAAAGAGTAAAGCAGCGGAAAATTATTCTTCATGGAGTCTCCATCATCTCCATGCAGGCGAGCATGTTGGTTGCAGACTCGAAACCCTTAACGTAAACTCACTCGTCGTCAGAACAAACTGCAACAAATAAAATTTTGCAACAGAGTGGGTCAGAACCATTAAAAATGGAACTGGCAAGTGACACTATGTGGACACTTAGTGGAATAACTCTAATAACCTATATGCATATCTGGCTGGTGGAGTTCAAGGCTATTTTGCATAAAGCCAATTTTTCCTAACACTTTGTAAACATTTTCTTCAAATTGAGACAAGTATGGCATGAAAACCATAGTCTCATCTACCCTTGTTCAACCTTCAACTTTTATTTCAGAAATTGGAATTGTTGGGAGCCTCCGTTGTCATCCTTGATCAGCTGCTTGAATTGTCCGTAACCGGGGACACGGCTAAGTACTTAGTTTTAAACTCTCGAGAGGGTGTGCACTTTCACCATTAGACTCAACCAGCCCAAACTATCCTCTACACTCAATTTGTGCTAAGGAAAAGGAGAAGGTCAAGACGAGACTTTTCAGAAGCATTTTCCCCATCCCATACAGGCTTGACCCGTTCCACCTACATCCTTCTACATCTGCTTGTCAAGCCGGGAGGAGTCCACGCAACTTAATCCATCTAGCCAGAGCCCATATGGCTAATGGCTGCACGAGAAGCATCTTCACTTGGAGAAAACATTGGTCCCTTTGTTCAAAAAGGGGAGACGAGCTAACTGGGCCGAAGCCTAGCAACTAACCACCGCGCGCGCAGCCACCCGAAGCCCAGCAACGGCCCTCTCCTAACCGTCCTGGAGCGGCGAGGGAGCACGGACGGAGCAATCCGGGCACCGGCGACCGTCGGGTGTGCACGGCCTCGTTGATTTCACTGCGGGAAAAATTGGAGAAGGGGCCAGGGAGGTGCTCTAGGATGTGGGGAGTAGAAATAGACCAAAAGGAGGCGGTGTTGCTTGCTCTCTTCACCGGGATCGAGGACGGACGGCGGCGGCACCGGCGAGCTTGAGCACGAGCAGCCTGGCGGCTCGTTGTTAGATTCTTTTGAGGGGAAATAATGTGGGGGTGTTGGAGTTTATATGAGCAGGAGGGCACGGAAAAATCTCAAGCAAATCCAACGAATTTGATCCGAGTTTGGTTAGGGTTTCGGGAGAGGAAAAATCGGCTGGAGGTTGAAGGCGATGACGTCATCGCTGGCGTCATCGGTGGGACCTACATGGCAGTGAGAGAAGGGGAGAGGGCCGTTGCTGGGCTTCGGGTGGCTGCGCGCGCGGTGGTTAGTTGCTAGGCTTCGGCCCAGTTAGCTCGTCTCCCCTTTTTGAACAAAGGGACCAATGTTTTCTCCAAGTGAAGATGCTTCTCGTGCAGCCATTAGCCATATGGGCTCTGGCTAGATGGATTAAGTTGCGTGGACTCCTCCCGGCTTGACAAGCAGATGTAGAAGGATGTAGGTGGAACGGGTCAAGCCTGTATGGGATGGGGAAAATGCTTCTGAAAAGTCTCGTCTTGACCTTCTCCTTTTCCTTAGCACAAATTGAGTGTAGAGGATAGTTTGGGCTGGTTGAGTCTAATGGTGAAAGTGCACACCCTCTCGAGAGTTTAAAACTAAGTACTTAGCCATGTCCCCGGTTACGGACAATTCAAGCAGCTGATCAAGGATGACAACGGAGGCTCCCAACAATTCCAATTTCTGAAATAAAAGTTGAAGGTTGAACAAGGGTAGATGAGACTATGGTTTTCATGCCATACTTGTCTCAATTTGAAGAAAATGTTTACAAAGTGTTAGGAAAAATTGGCTTTATGCAAAATAGCCTTGAACTCCACCAGCCAGATATGCATATAGGTTATTAGAGTTATTCCACTAAGTGTCCACATAGTGTCACTTGCCAGTTCCATTTTTAATGGTTCTGACCCACTCTGTTGCAAAATTTTATTTGTTGCAGTTTGTTCTGACGACGAGTGAGTTTACGTTAAGGGTTTCGAGTCTGCAACCAACATGCTCGCCTGTGGCGCATGGAGATGATGGAGACTCCATGAAGAATAATTTTCCGCTGCTTTACTCTTTCAAAGCTAGCTTCGAGCTATGCACCTTGTAATGAATATTTATAAATTCTGGATCATTCGTGTAATAAATTGATACAATGTAATGGTATTCATCGTAAACTGTGTGTGCTAGCGAATCGATCCAGGGACTAGCACTATACACAGGGATCGTGCCAAATTCTAAGTGCAGGTCCGCTACAATGGTTGTGATATTGATAATACTTGACTTTTGCTATTATGCCTAGCTAAAAGGCGTTAAAGATAAGCGCTTATGGGAGGCAAACCATTGTTTTTACTTTCAGTTTGTTTTTGTTTTGTTGAGTTTTTGGGTTTTGTTACCTCTGTAGCAAATCCCTTGTATCATTTTTAATTTTGTTTCTAGGCCAAGAATAGCCTCTAATGAGAGGAAAGTAAACATTTTGAGTTGCTGTCCAGAAACAGATTTCTGTCCGTCACCGTATGAAATTCTAAAAGATCACAGAACGTGATCTGTAGCTGAATGTTTTTTACAACAAGCATATGGGTTTTGTCTAACTTTCATTAGTTTTAAGTTTTCTGATTTTAGGTGTCCTAGTGTCCTGAAAAAAATCAACTTTACGTTATGTTCTGTTTTTGATAGATTATGTCTTTGTTTTTGCATTGCTTATTTTACGAGCAAAGTGGAGTTCTTTTATCCACGGAACATCACTTATATCTTTGTGACAGTAGCCAATGTTTAGGAACAAGTTTATGCAATGTGTCAAATGAGAACTGAAGGTGGATTAATTTGTTTGAGAACTAACCTCTCTAATCAGTTTGTGAGAAGTTTTGTGTGAAGGAAGTTTTCAAGTGTTGAGAGAACGAGGTGATGAAAGAAGATCAAGAAGGGATTAAAGTTCAAGCTTTAGGAGGCTCCCCTGGACCTCCACTAAATATTCAAGAAGTCTCAAGAGTCTAAGCTTGGGGATGCCCAAGGCATCCCCTTCTTCATCGACAATTAATCAGGTCGATCCCATGAAACTATATTTTTATTCATTTACATAATATGTACCGTTCTTGGAGCGTCATTTATTTTTTGCTTTCAGGTTTTTTTTGCTGGTCATTTTCAATAATGGATCCTTGCATTCTTGTGTGGGAGAGAGACACGCTCCGCTTTTCATAAAATACTCATGTTCTTCACTTATATGTGTAGAGTGTTTAGCCTTTTATTTATTTTAGCTTCTAGCTCTTGCTTTTCATGTATCTCTTGTTCAGACCTATTAGTTTCTTGTAGTTAGGAAGTACTCTCTTGTGTTTCATGCGTATTTGCTTAGAGAGTTTTGTTCAAATAAGTTGATTGGTGTTTGGTTAAAAGGGAAACTATCATGTAGGAAGTGGTAGAAGAAAGAAGTTTACATAATCGTGTAGGTCACTGTCTTGAATAATTAGATGCTTGTCAATCATGATCAAGATCATCTTATTGTAATGCTACATGTTGTGTTTGTTGGGATCCGATGAATATTGAATACTATGTCAAGTTGATTATCAATCTATCTTATATGTTATTTATGATCTTGCATGCTTTCCGTTACTAGTAGATGCTTTGGCCAAGTAGATGCTTGTAACTCCAAGAGTGAGTATTTATGCTAGATAGTGGGTTCATGCCTCCGGTAATCTGGGAGAGTGACAACAACTTCTAAGATTGTGGATGTGCTGTTGCCACTAGGGATAAAATAACCGATGCTTAGCTTAAGGGTGCGCCGTTAGGTCTAATGCATTTGTTTACTTTACGCACATTACTTAATGCGATTATCTGTTGCTTGCAACTTAATACCAACGGGGAACTCGGATGACAACCTGGAGGTGGATTATTAGTCATAGACGCTGTTGGATAATGGTCTATGTATTTTGTCGTAATGCCCACATGAATATCATAGTAATCATCATGTCATATATATGCATTGTCATGCGCTCAATATTTTGTCAATTGCCCAGCTGTAATTTGTTCACCCAACATGTTAGTTATCTTTTATGGAGAGACACCACTAGTGAACTGTGGACCCCGGTCCATTCTTTTACACTGATAATACAACCAACTGCAAACATTGTTCCTTTTCATTCTCTACAATTTACTACTGTTTTCCACACCATACGTTTAATCATTTGTTTTCAGCAAGCCGGTGAGATTGACAACCTCACTGTTTCGTTGGGGCAAAGTAGTTTGATTGTGTTGTGTGCAGATTCCACGTTGGTGATCGAGTAAACGGCGCCACCAACAACCTTCAGAAGTGATTTCTTGCTCCTACTGGTACGATTAAACCTTGGTTTCATACTGAGGGAAACTGCTGCTACACTGCTTCATACCTTCCTCTTGGGGTCTCCCAACGAACGTGCGATTGATGCATGTAAAATGCATACATGAACTTTGTATTATTTTACTTATATTCCAGTCATATTTGCATCATATAAGGGTTATATCAATGTTTTATATTGATTTTGGGAATATTTGATATGTTTCCTATTTTTATGGAATTAACCCTGCACAGTCAGAAAACGTCGTTTTTAGTGTTTTTGACTTTCCGGAGCTTCGGGACTCCAAAAAGGGCAAGGTCAGAGAGCACGGTTCAGAATTTTCAAGACGAACGCGATGGGCTAAAATTGAAGACCAGAAGCCCAACCAGCTGGGAAATAGAGGGTCCCACGCGGTCAGATTCCCTGGTCGCATGGGACCACCTCTTTTCCCCCTCGTGGCTCCGATGCCGTCCGTTTTCGTCTCTGTGGCTTCGTCTTGACCTAAAACCAACTATAAAAAGAGTCCCCCGAGGAGTTTCGCGAGGAGGCGACGGAGAAACACGAAACACACGAAACAGAAGACAGAAGGCTGTCGCCGGAGAAGATCGGAGGGGGGAAACGCCGCCGGAATCACCTCCGGTAGGCTCCTCCATCCCCCCTCCGGAGTCTCCATCAACACCAACGTCAAGACCTGCACCATCTCCATCACCATCTTCGTGATCCACTTCATCCCCCTCATAGTTTGAGATTGTTGAACCCTATCTATTGTTGAAGTGCTATTCTACCTGTGTATGATTAGTTACTTGTCATTGTTTTGTGGTGAGACTATAATTTCAGATTGTGTTGTATCATTTATACCACTGAATCATATCATGTCTTCACGTTGTGAGTAGTTCTCTCATGTTCCTGGGGGCATAGGATGGATTGGCAATGATCTATATATAACATGTGTTGGTATTTTGTCTAGTGTTTATCTTTTTATGTAATTCTATGATGGTGTTGTGCGAACGTCGACTGCACATCACTTCACCTAGATGGGCTCATAGGAGAACACCGTAGTGTAATGAATTGAGGGAGACTTGGGAGGACATGTAAACCTGAGACCGAGTCATGAAGTTACATTATGAGGGTATTAGTATCGGGGACCTTAGAGTGTAATGCTATGGTGGGACTTTATGTCTTAATAAATCTTGTGCAGTCATTTACTTGGCCACATGATCCATCATAAGGGGTTTAGTATATTTATTTAGCTATACCTAATAATGGCTCCGTCCGAAGAAGATTAAAACTTGACAAAATGCTACCTTGTTGTTCTAGAAATATTTATGCCATGAAATCTAGGTATCCCCTGGGAACGTTCTCCACTTATAAGAAACACACACTTGAGCTTGTCCTCTTGCTGCATAGAGGATTGGGCTTTTCTCTCTTTGAGAGCTGTCACCTGCTACTATTTGTCTGCTGCATTTTTACTGTCTTGCAATTATACAACTGAAAACACCAAAAACACTTGCATCTTTTATTGTCAATTTATCATTCTTACTAACCAATACCTTCAGCTCCTCGTGGGTTCGACAACCTTTTCTATTCGAAAGGTACTACAATTGATCTCCTGCACTTGGGAGTCATCAGCGATCCACGTCATCAAGCAACTTTTTCTGGCGCCGTTGCCGGGGAGCAAGAGGATTTCTGCAAGGGGAGTTTCACGCTTCCAATCTCTTTACTTTGTTATTGTCTTGCTTAGTTTATTTTTATTAGTCTTGTTTGCTTTATTTATCAAAAACACAAAAAAATAGTTACTTTTATTTTCAAGTTGTTATCTTTCTGTTTTGTTTTAATTTTGCTAAAATGAGTACCCCTGAGAACACTAAGTTGTGTGATTTCACTAGCACGAACAACAATGATTTCATTAGTACACCTATTGCTCCACCTGCTTCTAACGCAGAATTCTATGAAATTAAACCTGCACTTTTAAATCTTGTTATGAAAGAGCAATTCTCTGGTGTTAGTACTGATGATGCTGCTGCTCACCTTAATAATTTTGTTGAACTTTGTGAGATGCAAAAGTATAAGGATGTAGATGGTGATATTATTAAACTGAAACTTTTTCCTTTCTCTTTGAGAGGACGTGCTAAAGAATGGTTGCTATCTTTGACTAGAAATAGTATTGATTCATGGACTAAATGCAAAGATGCTTTCATAGGAAAATATTATCCTCCTGCTAAGATTATATCTTTGAGAAGTAGCATTATGAATTTCAAACAATTTGATAATGAGCATGTTGCTCAAGCTTGGGAGAGAATGAAATCATTGGTAAAGAATTGTCCCACCCATGGACTGACTGCTTGGATGATCATCCAAACCTTTTATGCAGGACTAAATTTTTCTTCAAGAAACCTATTGGATTCGGCCTCTGGAGGTACCTTTATGTCCATCACTTTGGGTGCTGCAACAAAGCTTCTTGATGATATGATGATAAATTATTCTGAATGGCACACCGAAAGAGCTCCACAAGGTAAGAAGGTAAATTCTGTTGAAGAAATCTCTTCCTTGAGTGATAAGATTGATACTATTATGTCTATGCTTACAAATGGAAAAATGCATGTTGATCCAAATAATGTTCCTTTAGCTTCTTTGGTTGCTCAAGAAGAGCATGTTGATGTGAACTTCATTAAAAATAATAACTTCAACAACAATGCTTATAGGAATAATTTTGGTAATAACAATTATAAGCCCTATCCTTTTAATAGTGGCAATGGTTATGTTAATTCTTATGGTAATTCCTACAACAATAATAAGAGTGTACCCTCTGATCTTGAAGTCATGCTTAAGGATTTTATTAGTACACAAACTGCTTTCAATAAATCTGTTGAGGAAAAGTTTGGGAAAATTGATGTTCTTGCCTCTAAAGTTGATAGTCTTGCTCTTGATGTTGATTTGTTAAAAATTAAAACTATGCCTCATGATGTTAAAGAGAGCAAAACTCTCAATGCTATACAAGTTAAAATTGATAATAATGTGAGGATGTTAGCTGATTTACATGCTAGGTGGGCAAGAGAGGATGAAATTGCTAAAAAGAATAGTATTGCTAGAGTTTATACTATTACTACTACTGAAAATGCTGTAAACTCAAGTGTTAACAAACCTCCTACTATCAATGGTAAAGTAATTGGTGTTGGCAATGTCTCTACTTCTGTTGCAAAACGTTTAAAATTGCCTGAAAACACTGAAACTGTTCCTGATAAAAGTGCTGAAATTTTTCGAGATGGGAGACAATGGTCCCATTACTTTTGATAATAATGATTTTGATTTTGATGGTTGCAATATTTCTGAAGTAATTAAGTTCTTGCAAAAGCTAGCTAGAAGTCCTAATGCTAGTGCTATAAACATGGCTTTTACTAAACATATTACTAATGCTCTCATGCAAGTTAGGGAAGAGAAATTAAAACATGAAGCTTCTATCCCTAGGAAGTTAGAAGATGGTTGGGAGCCCATCATTAAAATGAAGGTGAATGATTTTGATTGCAATGCTTTATGTGATCTTGGTGCTAGTATTTCTGTTATGCCTAAGAAACTTATGATATGCTTGATTTAGCACCTTTGGAACACTGTTATTTGGATGTTCACCTTGCTGATAATACTATAAAGAAACCTTTGGGGAGAGTTGATGATGTTTTTATAATGGTTAACAATAACCTTGTCCCCGTTGATTTTGTTGTTTTGGATATTGAATGCAATGCTTCTTGTCCTATTGTTTTGGGAAGACCTTTTCTTAGAACTGTTGGTGCTATTATTGATATGAGAGAGGGGAATATTAAATATCAATTCCCACTCAAGAAAGGTATGGAACACTTCCCTAGAAAGAAGATGAAGTTACCTTTTGATTCTATTGTTAGAGCAAATTATTCTGTTGATGCTTCATCACTTGGAAACACTTGATTCTTACTTTCTGCGCCTAGCTGAAAGGCGTTAAAGAAAAGCGCTTATGGGAGACAACCCATTATTTTATTTCTGCAATTTTTCTTTTCTTTTTGAGTCAAGGAGTTGTTTACTTCTGTAACAATTCCTTTGTATCTTTATTTTATCGCATTGTTGTGCCAAGTATTGCCTCTAATAGGAAGATGATGCTAGATTTGGATTTCTGCGCAGGAACAGATTTCTGCTGTTCACCGTTTTATTCTGTAAAATCACAGAAAAATTATTTAAATCTGCAAATTTTTGTGCGTGATCCTCAGATATGTACGCATCTTTCGTTAGTTTAAAGTTTTTCGATCTGAGCAACGTAAGTGCCTCGAAAAAATTCGTCTTTACGGACTGTTCTGTTTAGACAGATTCTGTCTTTTATTTTTCGCATTCTCTCTTTTACTAGTGTTGAGTGGAATTCTTTTTTAGGGTGAAGAGCTTCACATAACATCAGTGGCAGTAGTTAATGTTAAAAGTAACGGTCATGTTTGTGTCCTTATAGAACATGTGAGTTTTTGATTGTGCACTAACCCTCTAATGAGAATTACTTGAGTTTGGTGTGGCGGAAGTTTTCAAGGGTCAAGAGAGAAGGATGATATAATGTGATCAAGAAGAGTGAAGAGCTTAAGCTTGGGGATGCTCCCATGGATCACCCCAGCATATTTCAAGAAGACTCAAGCGTCTAAGCTTGGGGATGCCCAAGGCATCCCCTTCTTCATCAGCAACTTATCAGGTCATCTCTAGTGAAACTATATTTTAATTCTTTCACATCATATGTGCTTTACTTGGAGCGTCTGTGTGCTTTTATTTTCAGTATTTTATTTTTCTTATGGTCAACTTGATTGGACCCTAGCATTCTTGATTGGGAGAGAGACACGCTCCGCTTTTTCATATGAATACTCCTATTCTTCACTTATACTTGTTGAGTATTCTTATCTAGCTATTGCTATGCTTTTAGCTCCTGTTTTGCATGCATCTCTTATTCAGAGCTGTTAGTTCTTTTAAAGAAAGTACTCTCTTGCTTCACTTATAATTGTTTGGAGAGTTTATGTTGAAATAAATTGATTGGTGTTTGGTTGGAACAGAAAATGTTGCATGTGGTAGATGGTATAATGGAAAAAGCTTACATATTCTTGTAGATCACTGTATTGGATAATTTGATACTTGTCAATTGTTTTGAGTTATCAAGTAGTTCATGTTTAAGCTTTTGTATCATGTAGTTAAAACCTATTAATGAAGAACTACCGTAAAGCTCGTTGAAATTTGGTTTGCATGATTGGTATCTCTAAGGTCTAGATATTTTCTAGTAAAAGGGTTTGGTTAACAAGGAAGACAGTGTAGAGTCTTATAATGCTTGCAATATGTTTTCATATAAGTCTTGCTGTGTCGGTTGATATCCTGTGTTTGCTTCAAATAACCTTGCTAGCCTAAACTCTGTACTGAGAGGGAATGCTTCTCGTGCATCCAAAACCTTGAGCCAAAATCCATGCCATCTGTGTCCACCATAACTACCTATATGTGGTATTTCCTTGCCATTCCAAGTAAATTTTTCATGTGCTACCTTTAAACTATTCAAAATTATTACTCCTATTTTGTGTCAATGTTTACCAAGCTCATGAGGACGGGGTGGATGTCTTTATGTCAACTGTCAAACAGACTTTACCACCGGACTAGCGGCATATACATCCGCTTATCCATTAATTTTGCAAAAAGAGCTGGCAAATGGGGTGCCCAGTCCCAATTAATTACAACTTTAACCGCTTAATTCTCTTCACATTTTTGCCCTGATTTATCAGTCAAGCAATGACAAACAGTGAAATATCTGCATGTGTAAACAAAAGAGAAGAGGGATGATCTGCCTTGCTGGTAGAAATAACGTCCTTCATGGGAGCCGCTCTTAAAAGTCTGGTTGGCAGGGGTCATATTGTACTTTCCATTTTCTGATTCGTTGACAATTAACAAACACCTCCAAAACTTATTTTTACTCTCTTATGATTTCAAAAACTTAAAAAGCTCTAGCACATGATTTAATCCCTGCTTCCCTCTGCGAAGGGCCTTTCTTTTACTTTTATGTTGAGTCAGTTTTCCTACTTCTTTCTATCTTAGAAGCAAACACTAGTGTCAACTTTGGTGCAACAATTTTTATATGCTTGTATATTGCACTTATTATATTGCTTTGTGTTGACAAATATCCATGAGATATATATGTTGAAAGTTGAAAGCAATTGCTGAACTTAAATCTTCCTTTGTGTTGGTTAAATACCTTTTACTTAGAATCTATTGCTTTATGAGTTAACTCTTATGCAAAACTCTTTGATGCTTGTCTCGAAAGTACTATTCATGAAAAGTTTTTGCTTATATGATTCAGTTGTTTGCTCATTATCTACTTGCTAGCAAACTATAGACCATTGACCTGGATCACTTCATTCATAACATGTGCTTTACAATACTATTTGATCAAGATTATGATTGTAGCATGTCACCTCAGAAATTATTTTGTTTTTATCGTTTTACCTACTCGAGGACGAGTAGAACTAAGCTTGGGGATGCTTGATACGTCTCAAACGTATCTATAATTTCTGATGTTCCATGTTGATATTATACCAATTGTTACATGTTTTATATACACTTCATAGCATTTTTATGCATTTTCTGGGACTAACCTATTAACAAGATGCCACAGTGCCAGTTCCTGTTTTCTGCTGTTTTTGTATTCCAGAAAAGCTAGTCTGGAAATATTCTCGGAATTGGACGAAACTTGGACAGAACCTCCTATTTTTCCAACACGTACACGGAGTCCAAAGGAGAGACGGAGGGGGCCACGCAGCCACACCATGGGGCGCGCGGCCCCCCTGCCGCGCCGTGGGGTGGTGTGGGCCCACGGGCTCTCCAGCCGCCGCCCTTTCGCCTATTTATTCTCCCGACGCGAAAACCCTAAATACCCGAGCCATTATCCACGAAAAGTTCCAGAGACGCCGCCGTCAACCCTAGCTCGGGAGGGTTCAGAAGCTCTTCCCGGCACCCTGCCGGAGAGGGGAATCATCACCGGAGGGCTCTACATCACCATGCCTGCCTCCGGAGTGATGCGTGAGTAGTTCATCCTTGGACTACGGGTCCATGGCAGTAGCTAGATGGTTGTCTCTCCACTTTATGCTATCATGTTTAGATCTTGTGAGCTGCCTATCATGATCAAGATCATCTTATTGTAATGCTACATGTTGTGTTTGCTGGGATCCGATGAATATTGAATACTATGTCAAGTTGATTATCAATCTATCTTATATGTTATTTATGATCTTGCATGCTTTCCGTTACTAGTAGATGCTTTGGCCAAGTAGATGCTTGTAACTCCAAGAGTGAGTATTTATGCTAGATAGTGGGTTCATGCCTCCGGTAATCTGGGAGAGTGACAATAACTTCTAAGATTGTGGATGTGCTGTTGCCACTAGGGATAAAATAACCGATGCTTAGCTTAAGGGTGCGCCGTTAGGTCTAATGCATTTGTTTACATTACGCACATTACTTAATGCAATTATCCGTTGCTTGCAACTTAATACCAACGGGGAACTCGGATGACAACCTGGCGGTGGATTATTAGTCATAGACGCTGTTGGATAACGGTCTATGTATTTTGTCGTAATGCCCACATGAATATCATAGTAATCATCATGTCATATATATGCATTGTCATGCGCTCAATATTTTGTCAATTGCCCAGCTGTAATTTGTTCACCCAGCATGTTAGTTATCTTTTATGGAGAGACACCACTAGTGAACTGTGGACCCCGGTCCATTCTTTTACACTGATAATACAACCAACTGCAAACATTGTTCCTTTTCATTCTCTGCAATTTACTACTGTTTTCCACACCATACGTTTAATCCTTTGTTTTCAGCAAGCCGGTGAGATTGACAACCTCACTGTTTCGTTGGGGCAAAGTAGTTTGATTGTGTTGTGTGCAGATTCCAGTTGGTGATCGAGTAAGGCGCCACCAACAACTTCAGAAGTGATTTCTTGCTCCTACTGGTCGATTAAACCTTGGTTTCATACTGAGAAACTGCTGCTACACTGCTTCATACATTCCTCTTGGGGTCTCCCAACGAACGTGCGATCCACGTCATCATGGAGTAGTGGAGAAATACCGTAAAGCTTAAAATTATGACACTTGTTTTGATTGGTATTTTCTCAAAGTCTAGATATTCTTTTTGTAAAAACATGTTTGGTTGAAAAGAAAGATGGGATGAGGTCTAATGGTTATGCTTAATGTATATCTGTGGTCATTTGTGTATTTGGTTGATTATATGTGTTTGCTTGATACCTTGCTAAGCCAAAAACTCTGTACTGAGAGGGAATGCTTCTCGTGCATCCAAATCCTTGAGCCAAATATACATGTCATTTGTGTCCACCATACCTACCTACATGTTGTATTTCCTAGCCACTCCAAGTAATTTTTTCGTGTGCTACCTTTAAAATTTCAAAAAGTTATTACTCTTGTTTTGTGCCACTGTTTTTAGCTCATGAAGACGTAGTAGCTGGGTTTATCATCTTCCATACCAAATAATGTTTATATGATTTGCATGCTCGTCAAAAATTTGCACATTGCTAGTTAGTCCAATATCAGAAATACAAAAAAAGTAGACACTCCTACATGGATATGTGATTGATGAAAGGCACCCGAGGATTCGGTTAGACATGACTTGTGTAAGCAAAGGTAGGGAGGAGTGTCAAAATATATATAGACTCCTATTATATACTCTCAGGGGTACGTGCTCCCACCCCTTTAATGGGTTTGTTATATCCAGTAGCTAGCAAACCGTCTAAAAGAAAAAAAGGAAACCGATGCATGCAAGGACTTCCTCTTGCGGTTAGTATGCATGCACATGCTTGATCCTACAATTTAGGGATCAGAAAAATTAGAGTATCTTCTCTGCATGCGGCCGGCTCACACGCAAGTAGCTGATCCTAAAATTAAGGAGGGTGCATGCAGGATTGAATTTTGAACCTATCTATTACGTACGCCTCCACTTCTCCACAGGTACAGGTAGTACTTTCAAAAGGAGTATGTACGGCACCATTTTTCTAAAGACCTATATACTGATTTTTTAATGTGAGTATGTACTAGTTTATGAAGGAGTATATACTGATTTTTCTACAGGAGTATATACTAGATTTTCGAGAAGTGTATACTGATTTTCAAAAACAGTATATACTCCATTTGAATCAAATGAGTATATTCATGATTTTGCAAAAGGAGTATATACCTTTTTTTTCTAAAGTAGTATATACTTTTTTGAAACAGTATATGCTACTTATTTTTGACACTATATATACTACTTATTTTTTAAACAGTATATACTCCATTGGAATTAAATGAGTATATTCATGAGTTTTAACCAGGCTGCTTTTTTATAATCTGTATAAAATGTGACAACTACGGGCAAAGAAATAAATGAACCAACAAGTGCCGCGCGGCGAGCCGCGCCGTTCGAATCTAGTATATCATATTTTTGCCAAGGAGTATATATCACGTGCAGAATACACACTTGGGGTATATTTGAGAACTTAGGAGTATCTCAAAAAAGAGTTGGTAAGTTGTCATGTGTATATACTGCTTTTTAAAAGGCGTATATACTACTTTTGAGAGTATATACTGATTTTTAAAAGAGTATATACTGAAAATTTCCTAAGCAGCACTGATTTTTCTAAGGATTTTTAAAGAAGTATATACGGATTTTCAATAAGTATATACTGAAATATTATGGAGTATATGTTGATTTCTTAAGGAGCACTTAGCGATTTCTGAAGGAATATATTACTTTTTGTAAGTGGTATATACCACATTTTTTGAACGGGTATATACTACTTATTTTAGAAAAAAGTATATACTGCTTTGCAATCATATGAGTATACTCATGTTTTTTCAAAGGAGTATATACCCTTTTTTTCCAAAAGTAGAATATACCTTGTCTCACGATGAAATATGTTCATCCGGATTTATTCCAGGATTATCCGGCGCTATTCTTTCAGTGGTAGGTGACGTGCCCGTCAACAGCGAGGCGCCTGTGGTGACTTCGTCAACCTCAAGATCTGCCGGCTCAGTCCTTCAGAGGTGCTCATAGGGGTAGGGTGTGCGTGCGTGCGTTCATAGGGGTGAGTGTATGTGCGTATTTGTGAGCGTCTGTGTTGTACTGTGTTCTCAAAAAAAAAGAAAGAAGTAGATGCACATAAAAAGAAGTATACGCTGCCCCAAAAATTAGAGGTATATACATACAACCAAAAAAGTTGTAGAAGTATACTGTTATCAAGAAGTATATACAAATTGATTTGGGTATGCTAGCTAGCAAATCGATCGGAGCAAGAGAAATCTGCTCGTTTCATGGAAAGCTGGCTCGGGCAGTTGCATTGGCACAAGCTAGTCCGGCCTGCGCCAACGATCACCCGCGCCGCCACCGGCTCCATGCCGCACCGCATCGCATCTCGTTCTCGTCACCGGCTTGCTGCGCGGCGGCCGGCCGCATGCATCTCTCGTCGCATGCGTCTCGTCTTCGTTGCCGACCGGCCGCCGGCCGCATGCTTCTCGTCTTCATTGCCGACCGGCCGCCTGCCGCCGGCCGCCGGCCGCCGGCCACATGCATCTACTCTCTATCACCGATCGGCCGTCGATCACGGCGCCCATCCGTCTAGCCGCCGGAGGCCATGCCGCATCTCACCCCGTCGTCGAGTCACCGCCGTCAGCCGGCCGTATTGCGTCTCGGCTTCGTCGTCAAATGGCCGCCATTCGCATGCATCTTGTCTTCGTAGTCGAGCTGCGCCGCTGTAAACAAACGAGAAGTAGGAACAGATTAATACAGATAATTAACATCAAATTTGCGATCGGAAACTACAAACCTACCAAGTGCGACGACGTGGAAACCGATCGGCCAGATGTATACCTTGAATTGCTGACGGTCGCCGGGTCATGTGCGGGTAACCGATGGCAGCGGCTCCGCCGAGAGCACCAGGGGATGAGACGTCGCCTGGCCTGCATTAATATAGTACGGTCCTACAAGCGCGTCTCAAATCCCTACAATCACGGAACAAATTTTCAAATAGAACCCGATCCATGCAAAGAGATATGATCGGTAGTTAATTTCTTTAATTAATTAAATAACGCCTAACGGACCTGCATGCATGTGCTGATCCGGTAGCACCGTTGGGATTTCCAATTTAGGCTAGGAGTACGTACTCTTAGGTGTATAGACTCATGTTCCTATATATATATATATATATATATATATATATAAAGCTCAAATGGGGCTCCTAGGAGTATGGGCACCAGGATGGAATACGATAAGTTTTAGGTATGTGGACCAAAACATATACCTTGGGTATATATATCTTAGGTATGTAGGAGGTACATATGACTTTGGGTATGCACATAACAGGGTATACATACCTAATATGTACACATACCCAAGTTATTTTTATATATACCTGATTTGTACGCCTAATATTGGACACACATACCCGAGGTATATATACCATGTAGATACCCAACATGTGCATACCCAAGAGTATGTCTACCTCATATATACCCAACATGTGCATACCCGAGGTATACGTGTTGTCTACATACCCAAAACGTACAGCATTTCATCTAGGTGCCCGGGCACCAGGGAGCATCTGTTAATTTACCTATATATATATATACATATTCTAGCTATTCAAGAACCAGTTTCTGAATAACTATTCAGAGCACCTTTTCTGAACTTCCGTTTATATATAATGTTAACTTTCGGACGGACCACGCAGATTTTTTGGTTTTCTAGACAGTATTTCTAGCGCGATTTTCGAACCGATTATCGGAATGACGCATGCGATATACCGTTGGAAAGGTACGGAAATTGCGCACCTTTTTCGTCTTGACGGGGTTTTCAAATTCTTTACGGTTTTAAAACAATTTTACAAATACTACACTCTGTTTTCGTGAATTTCTCCGTTTTCGTACTCTTTTTTTGCCGCCATTTTCAAACCGCTCCTCAGATTGATGCAAATGATACACCGTTGGAAAGCTATGGAAAATGCGCATCTGCTTTTTATTGAAGGATTTTCCAAATTCGCCACGATTTTAAAACAATTTTAGAAATACTACACTCGGTTTTTGCGAATTTATCTCTTTTCTTACAGTTTTTTGGTCGCCGTTTTTAAACCGCTTTCTAGATTGATGCAAATAATATGCCTTTGGAAATCTATGGAAAATTCGCACCTTTGCTATGTCGGTCCAATTTTTGAAATTCCTTACGCTTTAAGAGTAGTTTAAAAAACAAACAATACTGTTTTCCGAAATTTTAGCTCCAGCCGACAGTTTTTGCCCAATTATTTTCAAACCGCTTATCGATATGTAACAAATGATATGGCGTTGGAAAGATATTAACTAGACGCGACTTTTTTTATGTAGAAATAATTTCCAAATTCAATACGGTTTTTGATTAATTTTGAAAATACGAAAAACAGATATATGAAACGACATGAGAATCGATTCAAAATTGGCACATTTGTGGTGATCGGATTGGCCGAATCAAGATGGGAGAGTTAAATTAGACGCATGTCCTTTCTAATTGCATGCGGCAGCGGTCGATTTGAACAAACGGAGCTTGTAGTGATGATTCCTATGCTTAGGATTTCCGCCCCAGAAAAACAGAGCATCCGAACTTCCTTTTACACGTTGTTGAACTTCTGGTTGTCTGATTGTGAACTTCCGATCGCGAATTTTTCTGAGACTAAACTTCTATATTCTTTACTCGTGAATAATTTAAACTTTTCGTCATTAAAAAGGGTGAGCCTCTGACATGGATGATTTGAACTCCCCAAACCGAAACGGTGAACCTTCTTTTCAGAAAAACAAGAACCTTTTTTTACTCACGAATGGATTTTATTTTTATTGTTAGGAAAAATGTGCACCTTGAGTATGGATGAATAGAAAACTTCCCCATTTGTATAAGGTGAACTTACTTTTGATTTTCTCTTGTCTTTGAATGATTTTTATCACCATTCTTTTCAAAACAAATGTACAACATGAAAAGGTGAACTTCCAACGTGTTTCATGTGAACTTCCGACATGTTGACGTTGAACTCCCAGGTTGTCTAAAGCAAACTTCGAATTTGATCGAAATTAACAAAATATCTTCCAACGTGTTTGAGGTGAACTTCCGACAAGTTCAAAACGAACTCCTCCACGGTCTGAAGTGAACCTCCTTTTTAGAAAAACATGAACCTTTTTTTTACTCCCAAAGGAATTTTATTTTTATTGCTAGGAAAAATGTGAACCTCAGGAATGGACGAATTGAACTCCCCTGTTAATTTTATTTTTAATGTTAAGGGAACTTCTAATAGAAAGGTAAACTTCTGAAGCGGTTGAGATGAACTTCCGGTACCTTTGAAGTGAACTCCGGACACGGTCAAAATGAACTTTCGAGAAGTAATAAAATCAAAACAAGAACTTAGACAGTAGCTAATGTGAACCGTTTTTTCACCAGATGAATTGGGGATTTTTATCAACAAAATAGTGAACCCCGCACCCGAACGACATAAAATTTCCTTAAAATAAAAGTGAAATATTATTTTTGTGGAGCTTTTGACTTCCCTAAAAAATTATTATGTAAATGAAATGGGTATAAGACGGACGAGATATTCATTTGTCAAGATTTAGTAGAACACAATAGTCGAGACAATGAATTTAATTCGTGTGAAATTGTTGAATATTTTGAGGACTAATTATTAGTGACGCGGACATTTGTATGGCTGAAAAAAGATGACATGGATAGGTTGCATGAAAGATGTACAAATATTAATTATTGTTTGTAGGAGTGGATAAGTTGCATTTTAGATAGAAAAATAATAAATGCATCTTAGTAGGGTTTTGCTTTATAAGAGGTATAGATAGATACGAAGTAAACTTCCGCACGGTCCAAAATACACTCCCGCTGTGGTCAATGTGGACTTTCCGCTGTGGGCAAAGTGAACTCCACAAAAAGTAAATTTGATGTGAACTTGTACCACGTTCAAAATAAATTTTAGCACATTATAAAGCAAACTTTTAAATTGGTCAAATTTTTTCCATAATCATTACAGCATGCCCTCTCATCGCATCGTACCAGTTTTGTCAAAGGTATTTCAATTTAAAACGAAATCAATTTTGCCAACAATATATCTGAATATTTTGGAAAAGGTTTTAAAATAGTTTCACGTGGATATTTGTATCGTTTCTGTCTAAATTTTTGTGATCTTTTAGTTGCCTCAAACTATTTTCAAATAACACCTAAGCTATTTTTTTGTTATTAATAAAAATAAAAGAAAAAACGTTTTGGCAGGTGGCAGTAGCCAGCCCACCGAAGGCCCACTAAGTAGCCCACCTAGCTAATCTAAAAAAAAGGTAGCCCACCTAGCTAATGCTAAGCCAAACGAACTGCCCCTGGCGATCGGTCAACGCACACGCGCATACTCGCCTTATCCCGTCCTCAATTTTCTCTCGACTCAATCCTGCATCGAGCGCCGCCACCGGCTGCTGCTCTCTCCTCCTCCCTCCGACGTACCGGCAGCCAGCTGCCCCTTCTCCTCTCTCCCTAGCTCCTCCCTCCGCGCCGCCATGGAGCTCCGTCTTGCCCAGCTCCTGCCTCGCCTCGGTGCCGTCATGGCCGGCAGCCGGCGGCCGCCCGCCACTGCTCTCCGATGGTGGGCCGCACTCGGCCTCCCAGGGCAGTAGCTGTGAGGGGATCTCGGCCTCTCGGGGTGGCAGCACGTCGGTGAAGGATGTGCCTCCCGGGGGCGCCGCGTCTAGGCTGCGGCCGGAGGTGCCGCGCTAGAGAGAAGCACCCGACGGCAGCGCGCTGTAGAGGAAGATCCTGCCGGCCGCTACCGCTGGTGGGACAGAGCCAGTGGGCTGCTGCCAGTGGAGAGAACGGGGGCGGGCCGGAGGAGTCGGATGCTGCTCGCCGGCGGCGACGGGGCGGTTGGCCAGAGGAGTCGGGTGCGGCTCGCCGACGGGGACATGGCGGAGCGCCGGCGGCGACGAGGGTAATGGTGCGCCTGTGTGTGGAGCGGCAGTGCGGGACTGCGGGTAGGTAGTGGTCGGTACGGGATAAGAACGTGATTAGGATGGGAAGTGGGTCGGGAAAAGAAGGTGATTACGGAGTAGATGGGAAGGTGCTCTGAGTAACTATTCAGAGCACTCTTAAGGGAGGTTTCTGAATAGTCTCACCCTATATATATATAAAGTATGATATCTCGGAACCACTCTTAAAACTTAGTTGGTATGGAAGATGTTAAGACCGCTATTACTAGTCGTTGACAAGGACAAACACCACTCTAAAGAAATATTTTTATGTCTCTATATGCTTTCAAAAACCAAAAAGGTCTAGCACACGATTAATCTCTTCTTTCCTCTACGAAGGGTCTTTTTTTTTACTTTTAAGTTGAGTCAGTTTTCCTTTCCAATCTTTATCTCTCAAGCAAACGCATAGTATCAATTTTTGGTGCAAGTCTACTACATTTTATCTTTATGTTTAACTGTGAAAACTTTTGTATTGACATTATCCAATGATAAGTATGTTAAAAGTTGAAGCTTTTGCTTAAAACTTAAATCTTCCTCTGTGTTGGTCGAACACCTTTTTCAGAAGTATATTGCTTTGTGAGCTATCAAGCATGACGAGTTTTATAATTTTCAAGTCTCCAAAGTACTATTCATGAAAAAAACTTGCTTAGATGTTATACATGGTTAATCATTGTTTACTTCATTTCAACTATAGACCATTGTCTTGGATCACTTTCATTCAGTTCATGTGCTTTACAATATTATTTGAGCAAGATTGTGTTAGAAGCATGTCACCACAAAAATTATTTTGTTATCATTTACCTACTCGAGGACGAGCAAGAATTAAGCTTGGGGATGCTGGTATGTCTCAAACGTATCTATAATTTTTTATTGTTCCGTGCTTGTTATATAACATTGCCACATGTTTTTATAATATTTTTATATCATTTTGGCATGATTTATGGAACTAACCTATTAACAAGATGCCCAGTGACAGTTCCTGTTTTCTGCTTTCTTTTTCGTTTCAGAAAAGTTAGTCGAGGAAGTTTCTCCGAATCGCCTAAAAATTTACGAGAATTATCTTTACATGGAAACAAAGACTGCGCCCGAAGGAGACCTGCAGGGGGGCCCCACATGCCCCAGACGGCACCCAGGCGAGGTCAACCCCTTGACCGCGGCTGGGGCCCGCCTAGGCACCTCGGGTGCCCTCCCGAGTTGCACTTTCGCCTATAAATTGCCTTCGTCCCGAAAACCCTCAATACCCGATCATATTTCCAGAAAACATCCGAGGCCACCGCCGTCGCCAACCCTAGATCGGGAGGGTTCTGAAGCTCTTCCCGGCACCCTGATAATCACCAAGAGCGAGGAATCACTGTAGCACTATTCGATAAGTATTTGAGTGTCGAACCCACGAGGAGCTGAAGGTAAACTATCTATTCTCTAAAGCCCTATAACCCTCTTATATGGCCTTTTATGCAAAGCAATAAATATGAAAGGATCTAACTAATGGAAGCAAGTGACGTGGAATGGGTTTATCTAGTAGCAAGTTTCTTAGAGCAAGTTTCTCTCAGCAGTTTTCTCAAGCAAGTTTCTCAAAGTAGCAAGTAGCAAAGATCTCAAGTACCAAATATCTCAAGCGAGCAAATGTTCTAGCAATTGTTATTTCATTCGTGTGGTTGTCACAATTAGTGAAGCACATGTTTCAGTCTTAATTGTTTCTTCTAGGAAGGAGCCATAAATAGGTGTAGCCAAGTAAATGAACTAAAACCCCTTATGATGGATTTCATGGCCAAGTAAATGAGCACACAAGAATTATTAAGACATAAAAGTCCCACCATAGCCTTAAGTTCTAAGGTCCCCTATATATCCCCCAATAAAGTAACTTCATGACTCGGTCTCAGGTTTACATGTCCTCCCAAGTCTCCCTCACTCCATTACATTACCGGTGATCACCTTACATGCATTCCCCAACATATGTGTGCACTCATATATTGTACATAAAGACAATCATAAAAGATAACAAAACTTGTATGCAACCAATCAACGAACTATTTCACTATTGCCATGAACAAATCACTTCTCAAACATAGATGGGGAGACACAATAGATCAAGGGAATAGTATATTGCATCATATATCATGTTTGCCAAGAGTTTACAGTGGAGAGATGGAGATGATCTTGCTGTAGATGTTGATGATGAACACGCTGGAGGGGGGTGGAGCCCTCCGAAGGTGATTCCGGCGGCGTTTCCCCCCTCCAATCTTCTCCGACGGCAGCCTTCTGACTCTCTGTTTCGTGGTTTTGTGTTTCTCTGCCGCCTCCTCGCGAAACTCCTCGGGGGACTATTTTTATAGTCGGTTTTAGGTCAAGACGAAGCCACGGAGACGAAAACGGACGGCATCGGAGCCACGAGGCCCAGGATGGGGGGTCCCACGCGGCCAAGGAATCTGGCCGCGTGGGCCCACCTATCTTGGCCCTCGGGTCTCCGTTTGTTCGCTTCCTTTGTTCCTACGCTTTGTTCCTTCCAAAAATTGATGCCCGTAAAATATTAGGTCATTTGGACGTCGTTTGGGTCCCTGAAACATCAAAATATAGAAAATAGGGTTTTCTGCCAGTGCAGGGTTAATTCCAAATAAATGGGGAAACTGTGAATTATTCCCAAAAATCATTATAAAACATAAATATAACCCATATGATGCAAATAAGTTGGAATATCAAGTAATAAAATGTAAAGTTCATGTATGCATTTTACATGCATCACCTGGAAAAGAAGATTGAGTGAACATTCATGTTTATCTCCAAGCCATCATATATATCAAGAGAAGAAGATGAAGTGCAAGTGGATACATGAAGACGGAGCTTAGCAAGGCTCCCCCATAATGGATTATGGGGAGTATTTGGAGAAGTCTTCATCAAGCATCATCATCATCTAGCTCAAGTGGAATGCGCAAGGCAAATGTATGATCTTGATAGGGTTTTTATTTTACCAGTCTCATGTTGTTAGTTCGGAGACCGGTTATAGAATCGATAGTCGTACTATCAAGAGGGGCTCTCAAGTGAGTAACTTGATCGCATCTTTGTGGAGAGCTCAAACAATTCGATAAGTATTTGAGTGTCGAACCCACGAGGAGCTGAAGATAAACTATCTATTCTCTAAAGCCCTATAACCCTCTTATATGGCCGTTTGTGCAAAGCAATAAGTTTAAATATGAAAGGAACTAACTAATGAAAGCAAGTGATGTGGAATGGGTTTATCTAGTAACAAGTTTCTCAATCAAGTTTCAAACGCAAGTTTCTTAGAGCAAGTTTCTCAAACTACCAAGTAGCAAATATCTCAAGTAGCAAATATCTCAAGGGAGCAAATGTTCTAGAAATTGTTATTTCATTCGTGTGGTTGTCACAATTAGTGAAGCACATGTTTCAGTCTTAATTGTTTCTTCTAGGAAGGAGCCATAAATAGGTGTAGCCAAGTAAATGAACTAAACCCCTTATGATGGTTCTTATGGCCAAGTAAATGACTGCACAAGAGTTATTAAGACATAGAAGTCCCACCATAGCCTTAAGTTCTAAGGTCCCCTATATATATCCCCAATAAAGTAACTTCATGATTCGGTCTCAGGTTTACATGTCCTCCCAAGTCACCCTCACTCCATTACCTTACCGGTGATCACCTTACATGCATTCCCCAACATATGCGTGCACTCATATATTGTACATCAAGACAATCATAAAAGATAACAAAACTTGTATGCAACCAAACAACGAACTATTTCACTATTGCCATGAACAAATCACTTCTCAAACATAGATGGAGAGACACAATAGATCAAGGGAAAAGTATATTGCATCATACATCATGTTTGCCAAGAGTTTACAGTGGGGAGATGGAGATGATCTTGCTGTAGATGTTGATGATGAACACGCCGAAGGGGGGTGGAGCCCTCCGGAGGTGATTCCGGCGGCGTTTCCCCCCTCCGATCTTCTCCGGCGGCAGCCTTCTGACTCTCTGTTTCGTGGTTTTCTGTTTCTCCGCCGCCTCCTCTCGAAAACCCTCGGGGACAATTTTTATAGGCGTTTTTATGTCACGACTAGGTCGGTGGAGCAAAGATCGACGGCGGCGGAGCTCCGAGGCCCAAAATAGGTAGGCCACGCCGCCAGGATTTTAGGCCGCGTGGGGCCCTCTCATTTCCAGCTGGTTGGGCTTCTGGTCTTCATTTTAAGCCCATTGCGTTCGTCTCGAAAATTCTGAACCGTGCTCTTTGGGCTTGCCCTTTTTGGAGTCCCGAAGCTCCCGGAAAGTCTGAAATACTAAAAAAGACGTTTTCTGGAAAACAGGTTAATTCCAAATAAATGGGAAAACTATGAAGTATTCCCAAAATCATTATAAAACATTGATATAACCCTTATATGATGCAAATATGATTGGAATATAAGTAAAATAATGCAAAGTTCATGTATACATTTTACATGCATCACACCCTGCCGGAGGGGGAGATCGTCACCGGAGGCATCTACACCACCATGACTACCTCCGGAGTGATGCGTGAGTAGTCCACCACGAGATTACGGGTCCATGGCAATAGCTAGATGGTTGTCTCTCTCTCTCTCTCTCTTGTTCTCCATTATTTAGATCTTGTGAGCTGCCTAACATGATCAACATCATCTATTTGTAATGCTACATATTGTGTTTGCGGGGATCCGATGAATTATGGAGTCATGACATTACTGTTCAGTTTATTTATCATATGTTTTATTTATGATCTTGCATGCTCTTTGATGCTTGTGGATGCTTTGGTCGAAGTAATTGCTAGTATCTTAGAGAGGGTATTTATGCTAGATAGTGGGTTCATGGCTCTCTTGTCTGAACTTGAGTTGACAGAAACGATTAAGACTTAAGATGTGTTGTTGCTACTAGGGATAAAACATCAGTGTTTATTGCTATATGTTGTAACCATTGCTTACATTACGCACCATGCTTATTGCAATTATCTGTTGCTTGCAACTCAATACTTTCGGTGACAGGCTGGATAGCGATCCCGGGGTGGATTATTACTCATAGATGCAGTTGGATAACGGTCTATGTATTTTGTCGTAATGCCCATATTAGATGAAACGGTGAACTTTGTGTAATGATAGTATTGTGTTGCGCACATGTTTGTCAATTGTCTCGCTGTAATTTGTTTACCCAGCATGTTTATCTTTTAGAGAGACGCCACTAGTGAACTGTGGACCCCGGTCCTATTTTCCTATATTGTTTACAACCGTTTTAATAGCTTTTCCTAAGTCATTTGCTCGCTGGTCATTTTTGCTCTCATATTATTTTACACACATATATTTAATTCTTTGTGTTCAGCAAGCCGGAGAGATTGGCAACCTCTCTGTTTCGTTGGGGCAAAGTTGTTTGTTTGTGACTGTGCGCAGGTCCACGTCAATAATCGTAAACTGTGCCGTTGACACCTTTCTGAAGCCTTCCCAAAGTCATACTGGTTCGATAAACCCTGGTTTTGTATCAAGGGAAAATTGCCGCTACGCTACATCATACCTTCCGATCACTTCAAATTGTGTGTGTGTGTGTGTGCATACATGGTTTTATTATGATTATTGTTATAAGGTGGGGTGGGTTGCGAATGTTACGAGCTCTCATAGTTCGTCTATTGAGTTTGACTTTTTTTCGATTAGCTCGGTTGGAGTTGATAGCTTGGATGAATAATAGGTTTACCTATTTTAACTTGTTCCATCACTCTTTCTCCATCAACATCTGTAGCTACCGAACAAATCTCACCCCACGTCACCTTTTTTGCAGATACTCATATTTTCAATTGATCCATGTACTCTTTGTGTCCTCAATTGATCCCCCTTTCATCTACTTATGCAAATAATACAACTTTCTATTATCTTATTACTTTAACCAAAGCAGAAAATGCAAGCTCCATCATTATAGATTTTACTCTGCAAGTATTAAGATTTTTTCATGATCCTACATTTATATCTGGTGTCTTGGTGGGTAACCTGAGCTTTTGCTTCTTAGGTTTCATTCTCTTCACCGCACTCAGTTTCAGGAAAACTACTCCCTTTTCATGCCATTCTATGACTACATCTACAACACCGGAACAATTCATCGCACACTTTGTATGAACACTGACTCAAGTACAAAGAGAAGGAAGTAGTTGTAGTTCACCTTACCCATATTACAAGCCTATAGTATGTTTATCATATAAGGACTGGGTTTGCCCAATATGCATCCAAGCCTTACACTTCCATGTGGCAATTGTGGATCATGTGGCATGTGTCATGGTTGTCCATGGTGCTAATATGGGCATATGGTTCTTGGTTCATCGTTAAGAGGAATGTCATGAAGAAACTCCGGATGCAGTCATTGGCTATACCAAGATACAATTTACACGTACGGCCTTCACTTCCTCTCTTACCTCTCCATCTGCAGATTAATGTCACCACCCAAGCTGCTTCAGCGCCTCTACTGCGACCTCGAGGGCAGCAAGCAATATTCGTGAGGTGTCTATCTGCCGGGGGGCAGCTGATAGGTTTGTCACCCCGTCTCCTATTGTGACCTATTTTTATCTTAATTACTACAGATGGAGATACTAAACCTGCTACAACGATGTGTCAGAGGTACATCACAATATGAGGCCTCCTTTGATTGAGAGGATTTTTACAGGAAGAGTTCTTAGCTGATCCCATGATTTACACTTGAAGAGTTCGGATAGCCACAAATAGAAGACGTAGTTTATTGTGTGTTGGTTGCACCATTTTTTTTTCTTATTTTGTACTCTTATATTTCGTAATAAAGGTTTTGAGGCTCCCATTTTCTTAACAAGATTGTAATCTGGCCACTTCTTGTATGTTCATCATAATCGCATATACAGTGTAAGTGAAATTGAGTTCACAAGTAAATTCACGTTGATATGCAAAATAAAAATTGAAACGCTCCAAGTTGTACTGAGCCTTATGGCCTGCACTTTGTTGACAGTACATTGGTATACTAAGAGCCTTATCGCTTGTACTTTATACTAAGCCTTATCGCTTGCACTTTTTGAATTTTTAACTATTCAGTTAGTTAAACTTAAGAACTTTCTCTCCATGATTTTTTTTTTTTATCAGGACTATTTGGTGCACATCTTTTATGCATGTACATGTGAATTTGCATGGTTATTTAAATTATGTCAACGCTTCAAGCCATATCCTAACTTCTTATAGGGAGGTTTTGTACCAACGCACATGTGTAAATGTGTGATATATGATAATTTTCATTTGTGGTTTTCATAATGCCCAAATAGCTCAATTGTCTTATGACTCGACATAAATCATCTGATGCATTATGAGATGATGTTGCAAGGTGGCACATCCATCTTCCTTTGCTCCTGTCTTGCTTCTTGTTTCCTACATATTCCAAGCCGTATTGAGTACTATTTGAATATTTACATGCAAATGCACGTTTTAGCTTACCCTGTTGTTAGACATTATGCGTGTACTAATCTCTATCTTCACTTTTCACAGATTCAGAGTGGACATTTCTGAAGAGAAGTTTTTGAAGTACTTCTGGTGATGCTGGAATAACTGGAAGGTACATGTACAACTTGGTTGCTTCATAAGTGATGCATTCTGTTCTGGATGCATTCAAGTGGTGAAACAAAGCTATCTGGTCTCTTCATGTTGCTTTCATGATAAAAAAAACTGATGTATGATGACGCAACTGAGTGTGTCTTCAGGACAAAACTGTGCCATCCTATTTCAGGTCCATTGCCTTGCTAGCATTCATGATATATTCTGCTGAGTAGGTAAAATAGACAGCTCATGCTCCATACTCTTTTCCCACTAGGTATGTTTTTAGTTTCAGGAAGTTCTGTAGCCAAATTTCTTATTCTGCTTGGTTTCATTGTGGGATCTTTTATTAACAGAAAGGAGTTCCAGCTTGTTACTTCTCAACCTGAAGAGGCAATGCTTTCTCTCGGACAAAGAGCTTCATAATTGGGTGTATGTTTCATATATAATCTTTCATTTCCTTTTTGGTTTCCATTGTTCTCTGCTCCACATCCTACAATTTTATTTTATTTTTCCTCTTGTATTTTCCTCCCATCCCGTCTCCTTCTCCCTTTATTGCTACCTCCTACCATCTCTAGCTTTTCCAGTTAGGTAACCGGATGGTATCTCTGCACCTGCTGCAGGTGCAGGAATTTTTTTTTCGAGGAATGACGGGGGGGGGGGGGGGGGGGGGGGTTACTCCCCACCGGTTGTTATTAAACTCGAAGGAGGGCTTGGGTGCCCTTACAAAATTTGGTGAAGTACAATAGGGGGGGGAGAGAGAAACCGAGATTACATCACAGGGGAGCACAACTAATAAGGAGCGCACGCAGGCGCTGAAGTGCATCCGCTCCGAGACCGGAAACCTAGTAGACCAAATAAGAAGGTCATCCGCAGCGCGGCGGATGATGTCGGGAGGGTGGACAATCCTGGCGTTGAAGACGAGGTCGTTTCTCGCCTTCCAGATATGCCACAGGATAGTCGCCAGCCCAGCCTGCCAAACGTGGCAGGGGGTCGAGGGGGGGAAGGCATCGCCCAGAAGGTGGCTCCAGGCGAGGCAGCAGGGACCGCGAGCATGGTCCAAACAGCGGCGGCCGGGGCGCAGTCGAAGAAGAGGTGGTGTCCGTTTTCTTCAGCACCGCACACCTCGCAGGCCGCGGAGGGGGCAGAATGCTTGAAGAAAAGGTTGGCTCGAGTACTGAGCCTGTCGATGGCGGCGAGGTAGGAGAAGATCTTCACCTTGGTGGGCACAGGGAGGCTCCAGCTGATGCAGGCATCGGAGTCAATCGGGCGGTGGGGGGCGAGCATCCTGTAAGCCTGCCTGGAGGTGAAGGGGTGCCGGCTGGCCGAGGCGGTGTCCATGAACCTGATGTCGGGGGCGTCCAGGAGAGTCGTAGCGGCGATGATGTCGAGGACCACCGTCAGCTCGGAAGTGGCGGCGGCGGACAATCGAGGCTGAGTGTCGAGGCCCGAAGCCATCACAGTGGCCACCGTCGCGTGCGGCCTGGTGATGTGGGAGAACAGGGCCGGGAACCTGAGGTATAGCGGCGGACCTGCACGCCACTTGTGCATCCAGAAAGAGCAGCGTCGTCCGTCGCGCAGGGACACACGGGTGAGAGCACGGTAAACAGTAAGGCAGTAAGCAACAATTTTATCAAGGAAGGAGGGGGTGGAGGCTTTATCTCCGAGGTCCCTCGCCAACCGCTGAAAAAACCAGGTTTTCCACGGAAGCGGCTCTGGTTGGTGCAGCCGGTCCACAAAGTGGAGAAGTGATACGTCCAAAACGTATCTACTTTCCCGAACACTTTTGCTATTGTTTTACCTCTAACTTGTGTGTTTTGAATACAACTAATGCGGACTAACGCTGTTTTCAGCAGAATTGCCCTGGTGTCTTGTTTTTGTGCAGAAAGTCAACTTTCGGGAAAAACACCAGAAAAGATCGCAAACCTCCTATTTTACCAGAAGACTCACGGAGCCAGAAGGGGAGGCGGAGATGGGCCACGAGTGGCCCAAACCACAGGGCGGCGCGGCCAGGGGGCCCGCCGCGCCAGCCACTGAGGAGGGCGCCTCGGCCACCTCCCCGAGTCCATCTTTCGACTACTTAACCTTCTGGCCTAAAAACGTCGGGGGGTCGTCCACTTCATCCAGAAACATCACCGAACGCCGCCACCATCGCGAAACCTATTTCGGGGACCAGAAACTCCGTTCTGGCACTCCGCCGGGACGGGGAATTGGAGGAGATCATCGCCATCATCATCACCGACGCTTCTCCATCGACCATCCATGTTTCCCCCATCCATGTGTGAGTAATTCCCTGCTGTAGGCTGAGGGGGGTGGTAGGGATTGGATGAGATTGTTCATGTAATAAGCTATAAGATCATTAGGGCATGGTGCCCAGTATCCGTTGTTAGTACTTATTGATGTTGTTGCAACTTGTTGAGCTTAATGCTTGTCACTAGGGCCCGAGTGCCATGATTTCAGATCTGAACATGTTATTGTTTCATAATGATATGCACTGTTTATTGATCATACCTGCAAGTTGTATACACATATTGTTGTCCGGAACCCACGGTCCCAAAGTGACAATAATTGGGACAGCCGAGGGGAATGGCTGCGATGTGAGGATCACATGTGTTCACGGCGTGTTAATGCTTTGCTCCGGTATTTATTAAAAGGAGTACCTTAATTACCAGTAGATTCCCTTGAGGCCCGGCTGCCACCGGCTGGTAGGACAGAAGATGTTGTACAAGTTTCTCATTGCGAGCACGTACGACTATATACGGAACACATGCCTATGTTTACTTAGTACTTGGATGCTTTATCATTATTATCTGCAATGCTATGTCTTGATTATTATATGAGCTATCTTATCCATGCAGCGCCCGTTCATCCATCCCTATGCCTACAGTGTTTTAATCCTACTGTTTACTGCAATCACTACTGCTGTCTATATTTACTGTTGCTATTATTTCACCGCTACTACTGCTATAAAACTGTTGCTACTGATAATCTGTGTCGAGCAAGACTATTCACAGGTGCAGCTGAATTGACAACTCCGCTGTTAAGGCTCTCAAGTATTCTTTGGCTCCCCTTGTGTCGAATCAATAAATTGGGTTTTACTTCCCTCGAAGACTGTTGCGATCCCCTATACTTGTGGGTCATCAAGAAGCAGGCACAAGTTTTGCCTGCGCAGATCCCGGATCCCGAAGCCACCTACCTGCGGACACAAAACAACTTTATCCCAAGCAATTAGACAACGAGCACCAGAACAAGAATCTTTCCTAGTCCAAAAAAAGGCACGGCGCCTCTTGTCAATGATCTCAATCACACCAGAGGGGAGGAGGTAGGAGCACATGAAATAGGTGGGGAGGTTGTTTAGGACGGAGTTTATGAGGACAAGCCGTCCCCCGGAGGAGAGCAAGGAAGCACGCCACCCAGAAAGATGTCTGTCAATGGAGGAGATGAGGGGGGAGAACGCCGAAGCAGGCAGTTTGAGAGGGGAAAGAGGGAGGCCGAGGTAGGGTTGGGGGAACGAGGAGATAGGGCAGCCAAGAGTCGCAGCCATATCAGCAGCTAAGGCGTGGTCGATGTGCATGGGGATGAAACACGACTTGTGGAAGTTGATGGAGAGGCCGGTGGCTGAGGCGAAGTCATCAAGGACTTTTTTGAGTCGAGCGATCGAAGGGGCATCACCTTTACAGAGAATGAGGGTGTCGTCGGCGTACTGGAGAACGGGGCACGAGCAAGAGGGGTCGAGAGGGTGCGAGAGACCGTCAGAGAGGAAAGCTTTGCGAATAAGCTGCGGCAGAAGATCAGCGTCGAGAATAAACAGGTAGGGGGAGAGGGCATCCCTTGTCGGAGGCCGTTTCGGCACCTGATCCAGCTACCAGGAACCCCGTTAAGAATGATGGAGGTGTGGCCGGTGTTGAAGATGTCCGTCATCCACCGACACCACCTGTCGTCGAAACCCGGCCCTAGCACGGAGGACAGCCAAGAGACTATCCCTGTTGACTGAGTCAAAAGCTTTTCGGAAATCGATCTTGAAAATAGCAGCAGGTTTTTTCGGTTGTGGCAGCAGCGAATCAGGTCAGCAGCGTAGACGATGTTCTCGGAGATTCTCCTTCCTTGCAAGAAGCCAGTCTGGTCCGCATCAACGAGGGAGTGGATGTAGCGCTGGAGACGGGAAGTGAGGACCTTCGTGATAGCCTTCATAAGACAGTTCTGGAGAGAGATGGGTCTGAAGTCGGATGGAGAGGTAGCAGAATCAACTTTAGGGAGAGAACGAGGAAGGCCCTGTTGATGCGGGAAAGGTCGATAGTGTGGTTGTAAAAATCCAAAAACATTTCTCGGATGTCATCGCGGACAAGGTCCCAAAACTTAACGAAGAAAGCAGGGCCAAAACCATCGGGGCCGGGGCTGGAGTTCCTGTTCATGTCGTGGAAAGCAGCCTTAATTTCGTCGTCAGAGAAGGGGGCGGAGAGGCCAGGGCCAGGCGAGGCAGCCCCCGAGTACAACTCGTGGACGTCGAAGTTCCAGGAGCAGGGGTGGACGGTTCCGAGGAGGCCGGAGTAGAAGGAGTGTAGCACGGCGGCTTTGACGGCATGGTCGGACACCGGGACGTCGTCAATTTCCAGGGTAGGAATGGAGTTGCGTCGAAGGCGCGTTGTGGCAGAGGCATGGAAGAAGGACGTATTCTCATCCCCCTCAAAGGCGTGGCGGATTTTTGCACGAGTTTTCCAGTAGACGGAGTGTTCGCGGATGGAGTTATGGAGAGCGCAGATAGTGAGAGACCGAAGTCTACCTTCGAGGACAGAGAGGGGCCGAACCTCTTCCAAGACATCGAGGGCTTTGATAAGGACTCTGCAGTTTTTCTCCCTGAGAGAGAAACGCAGATGATTTTTTTTCCATCTTTTGCAAAACGCACGACAGGAGCTCAGACAAGCAACGAGTCGGGCGGTGGCATCAGGGCGGAAGGATGCATGCCAAGCATGAGGGATGCGAGCAAGGAAACCGTTTTGCAGGGCCCAAGAGGGGTCGTAACGAAAGATCAGGGAACGGGGGATTTTTGTGGAAATGGAGGCGGTAAGGGGAATGTGATCGGAGAGGTCGCGTGAGAGGGACGTAAGGTGGGACGAGGGGAAAGCAGCGTTCCAGGCAGTGTTGATGAAAAACCTGTCTAGGTGCACCAGGGTTGGCGTCTGCCGCCCATTGCTCCAAGTGTAACGACGATCGCGGAGAGGGAGCTCAATGAGAGAGAGCTCGTTGTTGGTGTCGTTGAAAAGGTCGGCCTCGGTCTGGTTAAAGTTGTCGTTATTTTGGTCACCAGGATCGCGGTAGAGGTTAAAGTCACCAGCAATGCACCAAGGAACAGAATCCCCCGGGTTGTGGTCAGGGATGGATAGAAGGAAAGGTGCCTTGTCGGGGTGGGCACAGGGGGCGTAAACGTTGGAGATACGGATCAGTGATCCGTCAGCGTTGATCTTGAGGTCAGTCGAAAGAATGTGGGCAGTGTTAAACGTGTTAGTTAGAGAGAATAGGTTTTGGTCCCAAGCGGAGAGGATACCACCCGAGGAGCCGATGGCGTCGATTTTTTCTAAGGATCGGAGATTTGGGGGGAGGAACGAGTTAAGTTTAGCGGGGGTGGGGTCCGAAAGCTTGGTCTCTTGGAGAGCAAGGAAGAGATTCCAATTTTTCAATGGAGTGGCGCATGGGCTAGTGCAATTAGGCAAGCGTGAGTGTGGTGTGCTGCATGGGGCACCTCCTTCCTGCGTGTTGGATGCCCTAATGCTTGATTGTAAGAACGTTGTTGTCTAAGTAATAAAGCTCACCCCTTCATTCAAAAAAAAAAGATCCCAATTTTTCTTGGACGAAGGAGACGGCAGCATGGCTACCTGAGACGCCTCCTATGTTATGGTAGAGCTGTACTACGCCATGTAACATCTCTGTGAAAATATTAGGCAAGCTGAATCCCATCTATTTTTTCTGGCTATGTTAATTCCATCTATTCACGGTCTGAGATCGATGAACAAGTTTGTAAATACAGTTTTTGACTCTCAAAGTCGCTGATCCTTTGAAGCCTACCGGAGATGGAAATTATTTGATTTTTTGACTGTTCCAAGTAAAATCCCAGTACATACCAAATATGTTTAAAATTTCTGTCTAGGGTTTAGGCGTAGGATAACTAAGCAGCAAATCTGAATGTAAGTGTACTTCACATGTCAACCTGCATGTGGTTAAAAATTCTGAAACCTGTCGAATACAAATATATTTACATCGATTTTTGACAATCTATTTTCTAATAGACGGGCGCGGCAACGCGCGCCTACAAGATCTAGGAACATTGTAGTAGGAATCTATAAAAAAAATTGAAGAATGTAATCCTTTGAATCAAATGGACTCTATAGAAAAATTCCTATATGGGTGGAAATCCGATGATATTTCTTTGAAAATCCTTTTAATCAAAGAGGCCCTACAAGTTGAAACAAGAGACTGAAAAGTTTGGGAGCATTGGAAAACATTTCAAAATTCCTGATATGAGTAACTCAAAGGTAAGAGCATTTGCGGATCGCGATGTTTTTAGAGGTATCGTTGAGAGATGTAATCACAGCGTAACACCTGGTCATTTTTAGGGTTTGTATATGTACTTGATGAAAGTGCATGAGCCCTCATGTGTGGTTTTGGTAATTAATGACAATCTCCATGGACTAATGGTTGCATTGAGCTATCCTTGTAGGGCTTGTCCATTGGCATGCTTGAACACCATATGTTGACATCAAGATTGAAAGAAGAAGATAAAGTGATGACCAAAGTGATATTCAAGGTGTGATCCACACAAATGGTTATCTAGAGTTGAGCTTATTGCAAGCATGGCCTGGTGATAATCCCCAAGAGCAAGGAATCACTGTAGCACAATTCGATAAGTATTTGAGTGTCGAACCCACGAGGAGCTGAAGGTAAACTATCTATTCTCTAAAGCCCTATAACCCTCTTATATGGCCGTTTGTGCAAAGCAATAAGTTTAAATATGAAAGGAACTAACTAATGAAAGCAAGTGATGTGGAATGGGTTTATCTAGTAACAAGTTTCTCAATCAAGTTTCAAACGCAAGTTTCTTAGAGCAAGTTTCTCAAAGTAGCAAGTAGCAAATATCTCAAGTAGCAAATATCTCAAGGGAGCAAATGTTCTAGCAATTGTTATTTCATTCGTGTGGTTGTCACAATTAGTGAAGCACATGTTTCAGTCTTAATTGTTTCTTCTAGGAAGGAGCCATAAATAGGTGTAGCCAAGTAAATGAACTAAAACCCCTTATGATGGATCTCATGGCCAAGTAAATGAGCACACAAGAATTATTAAGACATAAAAGTCCCACCATAGCCTTAAGTTCTAAGGTCCCCTATATATCCCCCAATAAAGTAACTTCATGACTCGGTCTCAGGTTTACATGTCCTCCCAAGTCTCCCTCACTCCATTACATTACCGGTGATCACCTTACATGCATTCCCCAACATATGTGTGCACTCATATATTGTACATAAAGATCATAAAAGATAACAAAACTTGTATGCAACCAATCAACGAACTATTTCACTATTGCCATGAACAAATCACTTCTCAAACATAGATGGGGAGACACAATAGATCAAGGGAATAGTATATTGCATCATATATCATGTTTGCCAAGAGTTTACAGTGGAGAGATGGAGATGATCTTGCTGTAGATGTTGATGATGAACACGCCGGAGGGGGTGGAGCCCTCCGGAGGTGATTCCGGCGGCGTTTCCCCCCTCCGATCTTCTCCGGCGGCAGCCTTCTGACTCTCTGTTTCGTGGTTTTGTGTTTCTCCGCCGCCTCCTCGCGAAACTCCTCGGGGGACTATTTTTATAGTCGGTTTTAGGTCAAGACGAAGCCACGGAGACGAAAACGGACGGCATCGGAGCCACGAGGCCCAAGATGGGGGGTCCCACGCGGCCAAGGAATCTGGCTCTTGGCCCTCGGGTCTCCGTTTGTTCGCTTCCTTCGCTCCTACGCTTGTTCCTTCCAAAAATGATGCCCGTAAAATATTAGGTCATTTGGACGTCGTTTGGGTCCCTGAAACATCAAAATATAGAAAATAGGGTTTTCTGACAGTGCAGGGTTAATTCCAAAAAATGGGGAAACTGTGAATTATCCCAAAATCATTATAAAACATAAATATAACCCTTATATGATGCAAATAAGTTGAATATCAAGTAATAAATGCAAAGTTCATGTATGCATTTTACATGCATCAACATCCCCAAGCTTAACCTATACTCGTCCTCGAGTATGAAGGTGATAAAACTAACATGGACTTTGCATTTTAATACTATCAATGGATATCAAAGATGATTACTATTGCTACATAGAGTCAAATGATTCATTCTTCAAAGGAGTAGCAATATACAAGATGGATTATAAAGTGATATCAAATATTCAATGAAAGGATGTTCAATGATAATTCACAAAGTGTAACATAGAAGAAAGTACTATGGACCAAATGTATGCATAATGAAAAGTAAAAACATCCTATAATGGTCATAGAGTATTCTTGTAAATCTGAATATAAAAGGTGGACACTTTGGAAAGATATATAAGTAGAGGTAAAACATGAATAAGTTTCATCTAACTTCCAAATGCTTCTACTTAAGTTAATGTTTGCAATGTGGTATTCATTGGTGTCAAGCTCTCATTACCCCTATCATAGCATCTTGAATGGTTAAAGTTTAAAGTGAAAGCAAATATGAGTAGTGTGCTTGACAAAGTATGGGTTGAATGTCTCATGCCCCGTGAATACGAGTACCTACACCACGGTGTTACTCAACTTGGGCACAAAGCAAGTTCAAGTTAAGGTCATTGTAAGTAATAATAGCGTCATCAAGAGCGTCAACTGGGGTACCTCTTGTCCCAGGACATGGAACAAGCCCATGTCAAAATGACAAGACAAACAAACAAAATGAACAATCTCACACCTTTTTATTTACTATTGGTATAGCTTTTTATTGTGGTGCATCACTGAAGGTTCACCATAGCATGTAAGTAAATTTCCACCATGAATGATGCATGGCTTAGATTAGCGGCCCAGGCGTCTCTCTAGCCATTTATACAAACTCATTAAACTTACTAAGTTTCCACATTTATTTGGCACCATGATAAGCATCCATAAACAAAAGTACATGATATCAACTAAATATAAAGAGCACGTTGAAAGCTTGCCATGTGCACATATGAGCTAACTCCCAACCAAGACTCTTGTCAAGCTCACAACTTCATAATTTTAATCACAATGGGTCATGTTTATTAAGTGCAATAAAAGTAAAGTGTGCATCAAGTTCGTGAGAGCTCTTTAACCAACTTTTCCCATAACAATCAATAACATAAGCATTTTAATTCAGAAGTATAGATAATACAAAATAACATGATAAACATACTCGGAATAGCATAAAGCTAATAGGTAGATATGGTGGACTCACTGGAAAAACTTTGGTTGAAGGTGTTGGAAAACAAGTTTTTACTTGTTGGAATTTTTGGGCTAGCAAGAGGGAGAAAGTTGACCGTCTAAATGCATGCATAAGTGTCCATAGAACTAACCAATCCATGTTAAACAAAGTAAAGTAACATTCAGCATCAAAACATGAATAAAAGATAGCTCTTGATAAAACACTTGCAAATTAATACTCATTAAAAAGCACATGAATCATGCAACTATATGTATCTTTTTGAATCAACTCAAACATCCCTTTCCCAATCTTTTTAATAGCATCCAACTTAATTCAACCCAAATTTCCAGTAGCTCTCTCATATATAAATGATAGTGGTGGTCTCACAAAAAAAAAAACCGAAATAAAAAAAATAAAAGACGCTCCAAGTTTATGCGATAAAGTGCATTGATCGAAAAACAGAAGTTAGACGTGTGCAAACCGAGAGTGTGTTGGTCCAGTGGGGTTGTCTTCACATCCCCAAGCTTATGGTCTTCACCATCCTTGGATAGCTCTTGGTGCATCTCCTCTAATCCCTGTGAAAAAACTTCAAAACACCGTTTCTCCCATTTCTTTTCTGTGGGGTGACATTAGTAGTGATAGACAAATGAATTGCTTGCTGCATAAAATCCTTAAACAAAAATTCATATGAATGTCCAGAAAGTGTATAATGTTGTATGCCTACTTATAAACTCAATTGGATCAAAAAGATTCAAGTTAAAAGTTCAAAGAATGCATCAAACAAAATGGGACAGAATCTGTCCAGAAAAAGCAGCAGCAAAACGTATTTTTCTACCCTACTTAAATATGTCGAAAAAATCTGAAAAAATTCATGCTTACAGAGGATGAAAAGTTGCAACTACAGTTCAAATTTCAGCTCATTCGGAGTTACAGAATAGGAATTAAAAATCATACCGTGCACAGATTCGTGCTGGAATAAAATCTCCGAATACAAAAAGCAACTTTTTCAAGCCAAAATAGGTAAAACTTGGCACTTTATTAAAATTCCAGAAACTAAACTAAAAACTAAGTCTCTTGTTACAGCAAGAGGACACAAAGAAAATCAAAAGTAAAAACAACCGGGTTGCCTCCCGTAAAGCGCTTTCTTTATAGCCATATAGCTAGGCTTACTTACTTGGTATCAAGATGGTTGGAGTGAGGTGGCTTGGCATCCCCAAGCTTAAATTCTTGTACTTATTTGATATATGTAGGGTGAGCCTAGGGGTAACATCCCCAAGCTTGAGTGTTTGTCCCTCGTGATCTTTATTCATCACCCTCAACTCTTCCACTTGAAAGTTCTCTTCACACAAAACTCATCTTAAAACTTGATTAGAGGGGTTAGTGTCTCCATAAATGAAATCCTCATAGGTACAGCAAAGACATATCATGAGTTGATTCTACACATTAGCTAATATTACTATGGTTGTGTATTGCTCTTTGATCAATAGAACCACACAAAACACAAGTAATGAGAGTAATGCAAAATAAAGACAGAATCTGTCAAAAATGGACAGCCCGTAAAGAGTGAATTTTCAGAGGCACTTACGTTGCTCAAATCAGAAAACTTTGAACTAATGAAATGTGTATTAATAACTGAATATTGCTGTCGTAAAATATCAGGTCAAAATTCCTCTTCTGTGATTTTATACATTTTTCGCAGTGAAGCTCAGGAATCTGTTTTCTGGACAGCAAATCACTATTGTTTAATCCTACCTCTCAAAAGAGGTTATTCTTGCCATTAAGATGAAAAATAAGATACAAAGGTGATGTTACGGTAGTAAACAAGCACCTTGACTCAAAAACCCAAAACTTAAGCTGAAGATAAAAATAAAAAGAAACAAAAAGAACCAAGCAAGAATCAAGAGAAACAATCAAAGAAGAAGGAAAATATTTTTGTTGTTTTTGATTTAGCAAAAAGGCAAAAGGAGAAGCAAATATATACAACATAAACACTCTTTTTATTTGGTTTTAGCTTTGGGAAAAGTTTTAATGATAGAGACTTTGCAACGGTTCCATTGGCATGAACAACACATGTTCAAGGTCGACCCCAACTTCTCCATTACTCATCCTTCTCATTTACTTTCCCAAATTTTATATAAAATGAAAATCTTAAACTAATTGTCACAAAACAGTAGGTAAAGATATTTTACATGTTGTAAAGATATAAAGGTGTGCTCAAACCGAATAGGAAATTAAAGCATAAGGAACACACCACAGAATATTAAACAATTTACTTTTAAGTCTAACTCTCTTCCTATGCATTGGAATTTTATATATGAATAAATAACAACAAATTTGAGGTAACCAATGCATATAATAATCAATAGCTTGCATTTTAAATAACATAGAAACATAAAGGGGATTCTTATCTCTTCCTCTCTCATAATAGTTGCAAGCATTAAAGTTAAACATAACCACATAGTTTTGAATAGAATCACCACATAAAGACTTATCATCTAATGAGCATAATGGATCATCAAACTCAATTAAATCACTTTCATCCTCAATAGTAGGTGGACTGAAAATATCATATACATCATTGTAATCATCATAAATGGGAGACATAGTATCATCAAAATAAATTTTCTCTTCCAAACTTGGGGGACTAAAAATATCATATTCATCAAAACAAACTTCCCCAAGCTTAAGGTTTTCCTTAGCATTAGCAATAAAGGTGTTCAACGAATTAGTACTACCACAAACATGATTGTTATGCAAATAAAATTTAATTTTCTCCTCAAACACTTCATGTCCTAACTCAAGATAGATATTATACAGTTCTATAATTGTTTGGTTGTTTTCCATTTTATAATAATGTTTTAGATTTATATGTTAGTATGCAATGCAAACAAGAATAAAAGCTTAGCACAACGCTCCCCGGCAACGGCGCCAGAAAAGTGCTTGATAATCCCCAAGAGCAAGGAATCACTGTAGCACAATTCGATAAGTATTTGAGTGTCGAACCCACGAGGAGCTGAAGGTAAACTATCTATTCTCTAAAGCCCTATAACCCTCTTATATGGCCGTTTGTGCAAAGCAATAAGTTTAAATATGAAAGGAACTAACTAATGAAAGCAAGTGATGTGGAATGGGTTTATCTAGTAACAAGTTTCTCAATCAAGTTTCAAACGCAAGTTTCTTAGAGCAAGTTTCTCAAAGTAGCAAGTAGCAAATATCTCAAGTAGCAAATATCTCAAGGGAGCAAATGTTCTAGCAATTGTTATTTCATTCGTGTGGTTGTCACAATTAGTGAAGCACATGTTTCAGTCTTAATTGTTTCTTCTAGGAAGGAGCCATAAATAGGTGTAGCCAAGTAAATGAACTAAAACCCCTTATGATGGATCTCATGGCCAAGTAAATGAGCACACAAGAATTATTAAGACATAAAAGTCCCACCATAGCCTTAAGTTCTAAGGTCCCCTATATATATCCCCCAATAAAGTAACTTCATGACTCGGTCTCAGGTTTACATGTCCTCCCAAGTCTCCCTCACTCCATTACATTACCGGTGATCACCTTACATGCATTCCCCAACATATGTGTGCACTCATATATTGTACATAAAGACAATCATAAAAGATAACAAAACTTGTATGCAACCAATCAACGAACTATTTCACTATTGCCATGAACAAATCACTTCTCAAACATAGATGGGGAGACACAATAGATCAAGGGAATAGTATATTGCATCATATATCATGTTTGCCAAGAGTTTACAGTGGAGAGATGGAGATGATCTTGCTGTAGATGTTGATGATGAACACGCCGGAGGGGGGTGGAGCCCTCCGGAGGTGATTCCGGCGGCGTTTCCCCCCTCCGATCTTCTCCGGCGGCAGCCTTCTGACTCTCTGTTTCGTGGTTTTGTGTTTCTCCGCCGCCTCCTCGCGAAACTCCTCGGGGGACTATTTTTATAGTCGGTTTTAGGTCAAGACGAAGCCACGGAGACGAAAACGGACGGCATCGGAGCCACGAGGCCCAGATGGGGGTCCCACGCGGCCAAGGAATCTGGCCGCGTGGGCCCACCTATCTTGGCCCTCGGGTCTCCGTTTGTTCGCTTCCTTCGTTCCTACGCTTTGTTCCTTCCAAAAATGATGCCCGTAAAATATTAGGTCATTTGGACGTCGTTTGGGTCCCTGAAACATCAAAATATAGAAAATAGGGTTTTCTGCCAGTGCAGGGTTAATTCCAAATAAATGGGGAAACTGTGAATTATCCCCAAAAATCATTATAAAACATAAATATAACCCATATATGATGCAAATAAGTTGGAATATCAAGTAATAAAATGTAAAGTTCATGTATGCATTTTACATGCATCACCTAGAAAAGAAGATTGAGTGAACATTCATGTTTATCTCCAAGCCATCATATATATCAAGAGAAGAAGATGAAGTGCAAGTGGATACATGAAGACAGAGCTTAGCAAGGCTCCCCCATAATGGATTATGGGGGAGTATTTGGAGAAGTCTTCATCAAGCATCATCATCATCTAGCTCAAGTGGAATGCGCAAGGCAAATGTATGATCTTGATAGGGTTTTTATTTTACCAGTCTCATGTTGTTAGTTCGGAGACCGGGTTATAGGATCGATAGTCGTACTATCAAGAGGGGCTCTCAAGTGAGTAACTTGATCGCATCTTTGTGGAGAGCTCAAACCTTTGCATACTTGGCATATCATCTTTCTTGATTCTTATTTGGCTTTTCTATTTGTTTGGTTTTGGTGCTTGTCGTGATCTTCATGACAAGCCCAAGTTCTTCGAAAACGGATTTCATATGGAAAACTTGTTGCGTTTTCGGTGGTGGAAATATTATCGGTTTATCCTTAAGGAAAGTTTCACACCTTCCCATGTGTGGTGACTTTACTCTATTATCGGTTTGTAAGGAAGCTTTCGTCATTATCTTTCCAACCTCGTTGGTCTCATCTCGTTTGGAGTTTCCTTCCTTTAGTTATGACAGTTCTGGTACCAGGCATATTCTTGTCTGGCGGTAGTACCATGAGTGCAGCGGTAGTACCGCTCCCGCTGGGAGCAATACTGCTGCAACACTCTAGGTGCTTCCCCGGGCGGTAGTACCGCGGGGGTACCGCTGCTTCCAGGCAGTGGTACTACCGCTGGTGGTACCGCCAGAGGTACCGCTAGACTCCATTTTGCTTCTGTATCCCCTACGGTACCCCGACGGTAGCTGCCACGTTCTACCGCTGGGACTCTTTGAATTAGTTTGAAGGGGTACCGCCCGGATACCAGCGGCGGTAGTACCGATGTTCCAGCGGTAGTACTGCCGGGCACGGAAACTGCACATAACGGTCAGATTTTTGGGAACCTATTTAAAGGGCTTTCTTCTCCAACGGTTCCCAACGAACTACACAAGGTAGAACCCTAGATGTCTCAACGGAACAGAGTGGAGCGGCGGTGATGATGGTGCTGGCGGTGGAGATGATGATCCCGATGAAGCCCGGCGTGATGACGGTGATGATGACGACAATTTCCCCCTCCGGGAGGGAATTTCCCTGACAGATTTCTCCTTGTCGGAGAGCTTTTTCTCTCTTTGTGTTTTCCGCCCCGCGGAGGCGGCGGAATATTTCCTCGAAGTCGCTCCCAGAAGTTTTAGGTCACGGGGAAGATATACCCGAAAGGGGAGCGTCCGAGGTGGACCAGGGTGGCCAGGTGGGCCCCAGGCACGACCAAGGGTGGGCCCGCACCTGGGTGCCGTCTAGGCACCCTGTGGCCCCCCTCATGTCCATCTTCTGGCTCCTCCGGTCTTCTGACAAAATAGTAACTTATGTATTTTTTCGTAATTTTTGGAGCTCCAGAGATAAGTTATCCTGACGATGCTTTTTCCAGCTGATTCCTGCCTCCGGCAGATAAATCCCGAGAAATTAGAAAACATGCAAAATAAGATAAAATAACATAAGTATTGCATTCGAATATGAAATATATCAATGAATAAGAGTGAATTGTAATATAAAATAATGATGTAAAATGGACGTATTAGTTACTTTCGAAAGGGTTGCCAGATCTCGTAGTTTAGACCCGAACGGATAGAGGTTAGGTATGTGCATTCCATTCATACACGTTAGAATCTAGCAGATTAAAACTTTTTGATCAACGCACAATTAAAAGCTAGCAAATTAAAATTAAGTCCATGACGCGACGACCGCACAACGCAACAAGCACTACCGCCTTGTTGTGCACATCCCCCCTTCATCATGGCAACAAGTCATGGCAACAACTAAGAGAATCTCCACCGACATTTCCCAAAGACTCAATGGGGTATAGATAAAAAAAACCCGCACCCAGCAGCACCCCACATCGGACCGGGCCGTCTGAAAATATGTGTGAGGCCACCCCCAAGTTTGGGGATGCTTGCGGTCCCGGATGGCAAATTCCCCATGTTCCTTCCACATTACAACCAAATACCGCCAAACCCTCAAATCTCCTCATTTTCCACATTGTCGCTGCCGCAAACCTCTCCTTCCCCGACGCTTTGTATAGCCCCCCTCTCGCGACTCCTCGCAAGACGTCGAAGTCGGGCGACAAGGCGATGGAGCCACCGATGAAGGAGAAGATGAAGCCAGAGCCGGAGGAGCGAACAAAGGAGCATATTAGGTGAACCACACGGTGGCGACCGATGATCGAGCTGGTCGGCGCAAGCGTGCGAAGGCCAAACAACAACATCAAGCCCTACGCGTGGAACCCTCTAGATTGTCCCGACCGATTTCAGCCAAGGAAGCACAACATCCTACCTTTCTGAGAGTTCCTCGTCGTCTTTCTCGAACTATTTAAGCGACCCCGCTATGCCGACGGAAACACGTGTCTCTTCGCACGAGGTGGACGAGAACGACACTGTCAACCCAAACACGGTCTTCCCGCCGGTTGTGCCTGTCATCCAAGGTCGATGCATCGACCTCAACTAGGAGTCCAAGAGGCCTCCTATATGCACCCGGATGAGTGTATGCGTACGTATGTGAGCGTGTGTCTGTACTGTGTTGGAAAAAAAGTCAGCTATCTCGGGGTACACTCTCCTGAGCCCACAAGCCGACGACACCGTCATGGCAACAAGGACCCACCTTTCCAGCCGACCCCACGCTCTGTGCGCGTAGCAATTGCCACCGCCCGCCGCAGGGGCAGAATCGTACTTGCCCCCGCGAAACGCAGGGGTAGGTTTAATTCTCGGCCGCTGCTCCCCTCTTCCCCTCCTCCTATCCCCACCTCCACCTCACTACGCTCGTGCGGCCGCGTGGAGCTGAGCTGCGGCCGCGCTCCTCAGCCCCTCTCCGCCCGCGGAGCCTCGGCTCCGCCACGATTGAAGCTTCGGCAAGCCCGGAGGCCCCGAATCTCCTCGCGGTTCGTGCCCCTCTCCCCCTCCCCCCTCGGTCTCGCCGTCCCGTCGTCCGCCGGATCGCAGCAAATTCGCGTTCGTTTCGCGTTTCGATCAGCGCGGTCGATTGAGTGCCCCGTGCTGGTACGGCTGCGCCGGTTGGCCCGGGTCCGCGGTCTGGGGTTTGCGACGCGGTAGGGTTTTGGGGGGTTTTAGGGTTCCGCGGTGCTTGCATGGCTCCTGATCTGGGCGCGGGGCAGGTTCGGATTCGCGTTATGAGCTTGATTAGTCGGTTAGCGGGCGCTTACATTGTAGTGTTCCCCCTGAATGATTTTATTCGGGGTGGAACGGAACTGTGGAAGCTGGCTAGGACACTTGTTGTAGATGTATACTTATTGGTTGGTGCACAGGCTAGGGGTTTGGTGATGGTTAATTTATGGCAGTCATGCTTTTCTGTCTATCTCATTGTGATTCGGTGCAATAATATTGCACGCCCCTCTATTTTTGTATGCACCGTCACTGATTGTAGTTTATCTGTATTGACCTCTTTTACTCAGCTTGAAGCACCTGTGCTGCCTCCTCGGCTTTGGCCATCGAGAAGATGGGTCGAAACAAGAACCCCATTGTCTTTCTGGACGTATCAGTAGGTGATGGGCCTGACGAAAGGATGATATTTGAGGTAGGCTTTCTTTTCTTGCAAGTTTACATGCATGTGTGGGTGACTGGGTGGTGGATTTGCGATCAGCAACTCTAGTCGTGTCCTTAGTTTTTCGTTGGTCGTCATTTATCATGTCCGAGGATATCTGTGAATTGGTGAATAATTTTCTTTTCGTTGCAGCTGTTTGCTGATGTTGCTCCCCTCACGGCTGAGAACTTCAGAGCATTATGTACAGGTAATGTTCTTTTAACTTGTTTCCGGTGAATAGATACAAATGCCATCTGTTCCTAAGTTGTACTTGTGACCATGTGTGAGGAAATAGCTGCAGATCTGGTCTAGAAGTTATGTTCTGAAATTTGAACACTGCTATGTTAATAAATGTTTGCAGATGTACTTGTTGAAATCATGTATTGACCTAATGGTTGTTGAAATTATAATACTGTTAGACTATGCATGCCAATATTTGCAGAATGTACTTGTTGAAATCATGTATTGACCTAGTGGTTGTTGGAATTATATTAATGTTAGCCTATGCATTATTTCCAACAGTGGTTAAGGCATCCCTTTTGTTGTGCTAGGGCCCTCAAGTTCAACAGGTTGATTTTACAGATTGGCTTCATTTTTGAAAAGCTCATTCCCTCCCTTCGTCCTGGCACTGTCGCTCTTGCTAATTTAGGTTGTGTGCTGCAGGCGAGAAGGGAATCGGACATGCAACTAAGAAGCCGTTATATTACAAGGGATCAATATTCCACCGTGTAATCAAGGGGTTCATGGCACAAGTTAGTTCTTATCGCTCTACCTCTTGTTTAATTTTATATATTTTTATTATGCAGTATGGTTCATACCTGTAATTTTTTTTAGGTTAGCATCGTCTTTTCTTGTTTTTAGTCAGTTCTCTTGTTTCCTTCTCCATGATGTAGGATTGTAGGATGCAGGACCGATGACTTCAACAGCTTTTCTTATCATGTACTATTATTTAAGGTGTATTACCGTTATTGTCAAAAAAGAAAAGGGAGATTTAATTGATTTGCTAGCGCAGTTTGCTAATCCGCACTTTCTTTTTTCAGGGTGGTGACTTCTCAAATGGAGACGGTGAGTTATACAGTTGGTTTTTTTCTTCTCTTACATTTTGTATGGAATCGAGAGGAGGTGGAAATCCCCGGCCGTCATATCACCTCTTTATTGGTTCATTTGTGTCTTCTACTGCAAAAATATACCGCGATTATGTGTCCGTGCTTATAGAGCCTATGCATGCAAGTATGTATGAGAGTTGGCAGATGCTAGTTTTGATAAACCTGTTATTTGTTTTACCTGAAATGAACCAACTTTAGTTCACTGAGTACATATAGAGCTGGAGAAGAATGATATGCAGGGGAGGAATTTCTTAACAGTCCATTTCTGTGACATAAGTACTTTGACCCTCTTATTTGATAATATTCTTCCGTGCACATAATGGTACTGCTTACTAGTGCTCAGGTTTTTCTTATTTGTGGAAGTGACTGAATAGTATAGTTGTGTTTTCAGGAAATGGTGGAGAAAGTATATACGGCGAACAGTTTGAAGGTATTAATTTAGTATGAAACTTATAATATAAAGTCTAATGTGCATACGGTTTTGTGGATATTCTATAATCTCTTAATTTGTTCAGAGCCTAGACTAATGTTGTTAGTTGTAGATACAAGCATTTCAACAGCAGTCTAATCTTCAAGCATAACACTCATTCTGTTATGATGGTAATGATTATGCATGTGATGGCTGTTTATTATTTGCATTTCAGATGAAAATTTTGTGCTACGTCATGATGACCGTGGTCTCCTATCAATGGCAAATGCTGGACGTAATACCAATGGCTCCCAGTTCTTCATTACGTTCAAGCCTAATGCTCATCTTGACAGGTTAGTTTGGATTCGTTTCATTTCACTTGTCGTGTAGGTTTCAGGCTTAAAATATTGCGTAAAAGAAATCACAACTTTGGTCAAGTATTTGCATGTGGTACCATACTAAGGGTTTCAGGAGTAAAAATGTTGTCTACCCAGTCAGCTCATGCAACATCGTGTGAAAAATCATAAAAGATGCTCATGGGCTTACTATAAGCATTTAACTATCATTTGGTATACAGCTGTTTTGTGTAATGCTATACAAACTATTTCTTTTGAATAAAATTCCAATTGCATAAAAAGACAAGAACACTGCCATTGCAGCCTTTCACGTGATGTTCTTAGTGGAGCGCATTATTTGCTTCATTTATCTACTTTGCCAGGTTTATGTAAAAGTTGCCTGGCACTACTTTCTATGTGTGGCTTGCTCGGTGCTTGGATCTAACTTGATGCCTGCCTCAAATCTTTCCTAGTAACTCTTGTTAGGAGCATTTAGTTGAAGATAGTTCAGTTATCCCATCTGTGTAGTCATTTTCTGCCCAGTGCATGGGTATTCTTGATGCCATATGAGCTGGGAAATCTTTTTGCTCTGTTGAGGGAGGGTGGGTCCTTTTTACTGCGTGGCTACAAGCTCTTATATTTGATCATGATTTTGCACAGGCATCTGCAACATGTTTGAACTAGTTGCTTCTTTTAGATGCACAAGTATGCAACTCAAAACCGTTCACACTTATGTGCGAAACCAGCGTTCTATTAAAGTAGAATATTGATTTGGTTGGGATATCGTTCACACTGGCTAGACTTGAATCCATTGTGTGTAATTTTGGAAGAATGTAGTTATGCAGGCAGGTACTGCTTACTTTTAATTTGGATGTTCTCTAGTTTTTGTTTTAAAAAGTAAAATCTCAGGTATGGTACTTTTCATACTTCAAGCATCGCAGGATAACAAGCTATTACATGCATAGCAAATTAAGTATCTCGTGATCCCATGTTTTCTTATGCTGAAAGATTCTAGTATTATCTTACATTGCAGGAAGAACACTGTTTTTGGCAAGCTCATTCTTGGAAATGATGTGCTGAAGAGGATTGAGCGTGCTGATGTGGACAGTTCTACCAATATGCCTCTTGTTCCAATAAGAATAGTGGATTGCGGGGAGCTTGTTGATGCTAAAGGTCGTGGATCTGTCACAATTGAAAACGGTAAATTATCAATAGTGATTTCGGAATGTACCCGGAAACTATCTAAGCATCTAATAATTCTAGTTTTTTTTTACTACTCTTTAGTCTTTTACCATCCTTTCTGTACTACCATTATTCCACAGATAAGAAGAAAATTAAATCAAAGTTGTCCAATATTTCATCTGATGACGAAGCTAATGAAGAAAAACACAAGGGCCGTCGCAAACTCGCAAGAAATCTTTAAAGAGGAGAAAGAAGAAGAGGAGACATTCTTCTTCAGAATCAGACAGCTCATCCGAGTCTGAGTCAGATTCTGAGAGTGATTCAGATTCTTCCAGCGAGTCATCTGATATCAGCAGCTCAAGTGATGACAAGCGAAAGCGCAGGAAGAGACACTCCAAGAAGGATAAACGCAAGCATGGAAAAAGGAAGCGAGAGCGCAGGCGTGAGAGAAGACGTAGAAAGCGTGACAAAAAATCAAAGCAGAAGTCAAAAAGGTTTGTCCGCATTACTAAATTGAACATTTCGGCATGTTGGCTGATATATAACATAAATTTAATTACCAGGATGGAAGAGAGTGACAGTGAAACTGGAAATGCTAGCGATAGCATCTCTGAGGATGCTAGGAAAAAGCGACACCGTCATGGCGAAAAATCTAAGGCCACATCTCAAGTTTCTGGTAATTTCCTTTGTGTCTGATGCATGTGCCTGTGCTTATTTGTGTTGCTTCTTTCTTTCTTTTTGGTGTAAATTGTGAACTAGTGCTCTTAAACCTATACTGTCGTATTTATGCCCATGGCCAGGAACAGGAACTTCAAAATGATACCGACTTGTCCGCTAACACGTGTGCTATGTCAATCTATCTCCAAGAATACTGGAAAAATTGTATACTATACCACTTTACCCGCATAACCACAAATTGATGTGAGAATTCATCTATGTAGATCATGTTAGGCAGTGGTGTTTTGCTATGGGATAGTTTTTGTCGCATTAATACTTTATTAGTCTCTGCCCTCAGGCATCACTAATTTGTAATTACTGATTGCTTTGACGAATATACTTCAAATCTGAAAATCAGACCGCAGTAGTTGCATGCTTGTATTTTGCGGGATATGAAATCATTAGGCTCTAGGGTTTGCTGCGCAACTGGTTAACCACTAATCAACCTTTTTTGCCAGCTGAAAACCACACAGCAGTAACTGCTTTGAAGGATACCACTTCGACCCAGGAAAAGCTTGCAACACCAAGGAGTCTGGCACAAGAAGACAAATCTCAACTGGAAAATAGGGAGATGCGCACAAATGGTGTTACCAATTCAAGATCTGAAAGGAACCCCGATACCGTCCCTGTTCTAACTGGCAACCGAAGCAAATCTAGGTTCCCTATACTTCTTCACACATCAATCATTCTTTGTGCTTACTGCATCTACAAGCAGTGTTTCATCTTACATTGATAAGCAGGAGCCAGAGCATGAGTGCTAATCACTCAATGAGCAAGAGTATGAGTGTAAGTCCGAGAAGCCCAATCAAAAGGTCATATGTCAGCCCGGAGAGATTGGTAAGCCCGAGTCCTGTTCATCAGAGCCGTAGTAGAAGTCCTGTCCATGCTCCCAAACAAAAAGAAAGCAGGAGCCCACCCCCACGGAGGAATATCAGCATGAGCCCTCGTGGGAGAAGCCTCAGCAAGAGCCCACCTGGAAGTGCAAGCAGAAGCCCCGTTGCCCGCAGGAGCAGGAGTCCTGTTGAAGCTCGGACAAGAAGCATTAGCAGGAGCTCAGTTAGATCTTTCCAACGGAGAAGTCCGAGTAAGAGTCTGGAAAGAACTCATGTGCGAAAAAGCGTCAGCCCAAGCCCCACGCCTATGGACAAGGGAAGAAGCATTAGCCGAACTTCTGCAAGATCTCCATTGCAAAAGGGTGTAAGCCGGAGCCCGGATATGCCTCCCAGAAAGACTGCAAGTAGAAGCCCCCGAAGGAATACTCGTAGAAACTTCAGCAGGAGCCCTGTGGGATTATCTAGAAGAAGTCTGACCCCTGTAAGAGGTGGTCGATCTCGCAGGAACACAAGCAGAAGTCCTAGCCCATCTCGCAGGGCATTATCACCACCCAATCACGGTAGGAGCCCATCTAGGAGTGTCTCTCCCAATGGATCAAAACGTGTAAGAAGGGGGCGGGGTTTTACTCAACGTTACTCATTTGCAAGACAATACCGTTCACCTTCTGCTGATCGTTCTCACCGCTATGGTGGAAGAGGTGATCGTGACAGGTACTGATTTGACTTTTTGACTTAATTTCTTTCATTCTGGAGAAGTTACTGTATCTTCCCTGTATATGAGCTGCCGAGACACTTTTGAAGTATATTTTCTTTCATTCTGGAGAAGTTACTGTAATATCTTTTGTAGATATATGGGTCACCGAGGCTCTCGTTATCGATCACCTCCAAGGCGGTACAGAAGCCCTCCCAGAAGAGCATCGCCGAGGTATATTAGCTATTCAGAATAACTGTACATACAACAAATGCAAATTCGATTTTCACACGGTATCATAATCTGCTTAACTATTTGGAAATAGATATACAATTTCGTAATGTTCTCTTAATCTCGTTATTCTGATCCCACACAAATTCTTCTTAGTGTTCAGTGTCCTTGACTGTTGCATTATCTGATAAAGAACTTCAACATATTTGCTTGCATCTTCGTTTACTTGCATCTTCTCGACATGTGTTTACTTGCATCTTCTCGACTTATGGTACTGCTGGGGAGAAACATATTCCAATCAATTATGCAGCAAGATGTTTAGTACATATACATAGCCTAGACCAGTGCATGGCTAAACTTCATGGTTTTCTCTTAATTTTGCACTGGAGGCCTAACAGGTACAGAAGGAGGAGCCGAAGTGTGTCACGCAGTCCGCCTGTTCATCGAGACCGTGGAAGGGGGGGTGGCTACAGTAGGAGTCCAGTACGCAGTCGTTCGCCTGCTGCTGGGAGACCAAGATCACGTGCACGGTCAATCTCCAGGAGCAGGAGCCTGTCTGGGTCAAGATCAAGGTCCCCAACACCTGTCCAAGATCGCTCCCCCCTGGCCTCCCCATCTCCCAAGCGTTCAAGCAAGGATAGGTCCCCGTCTATGTCGGTCAGTCCTGACGGGAAGAAGGGTTTGGTTTCCTATGGAGATGGCTCCCCCGATTCCGCTGGGAAATAGTGAGGAACAAGGAAGGCATTTACTAGCTTCAGTCCATCTGCATTCCATGTTTCAGTTGAACCGCTGTTAGAGAAGCTGTTCTCCCCTGCTTTTTTTCGGCACTGTTGAAATGTTACTGTAACTGTGCTATCCGGGATGACTGTGAATTGGTTGAATTATCTTTGAACAGCCATAATCTGAGGTTAGCGTTTTGTTTAGTACGCACCAACATTTTCTTGCGGCAATTCTTATTATTGGTGCCAATCATGGTTTTCTTAAAGCTGCTGAATGCATCGAATCGTATCAAGGTACTTTATTCTTACTAGTTGACATGTACGTGCAACGCACGTTTCACCATTAAGAAGGCAATTTATAAGTAGAAAATGTTGCACGTGCACTAATACATACACAAAAATTAATCTGATTTTAATAAATATTGATATACACAAATAATTATTAAGCCAAAAAATAATCAGCAATGTGAGCGAGACCACATCCAGGAGGATTTTCTCTAGCGGGCGACCCATCTCGCAAGCTTTGCACAACCTACAATTGAAATATTGTCTACCAAGGCGGCAAACAAAAAGATAGTTCGCTCAACTACACCTCAGCAAAAATGTTCTGATAGTCATGTAGCTCAACGTAGGACTTTCACAGATAATAGAACTGTTGAATCAAAAGCACAGTGCCTTTCACCGTTAGGGTAAATGAATGATACCGACTACTTGTTCTTACGTGCAACGCACGTTTTTATAATTAAATGGGCAGATTATTTATAACTAATCACTTTGTTCGGAAAGGGATGTAGTTAGACATATTTATTGCTAGATACATCTATTTTAGTGACACCCTTTTTCTAACGGAGAAAGTAGTAAACATTGCAGGTGCAATGCACGTGTCGACTAATGCATACATAACACAATTAGTCCAGTTAAAAAATACTAATGTATACAACTAATCTTGAGCAAAAAAAAAAAATACAATCAACTCCACCAGCGGTTACATCAGCCAATTCACATAGATGATCGATCCCCTGGACTGGAAGAGATCAGGCCGATTCTTGGTGTTCCACAGCAGTGCGTGGACGCGCAAGTCCTGCACCAACTGCGCCTGCTTCGACGCCCACAGGAGCACCGCGAGCACCCCAGCCTGCGCGAGCTTCTCGCTCTTCGGGACATGCAGCGCTGCAGCTGGTCTCCAAGGTACACGAGCTGAACAAGGTGCCGTGCCCCGCCGTCGTCGACGATGGCCTTGCAGTGGTTCACGTGCAGTTGGTTCTCCGTGCACGCGAACTTGGTGAGCGCCACGATGCCCTCCTTGGTGACCGGAGTCTCGCGGTCGTACAGCAGCCGCACCAGCGAGCCGATGACGCCGGTCACGCTCGCCGTGAACTTACGCGATAAGCAGTCAAGGGCGGTGATGCACGGGAGGAGCAGGTCGTCGTCGTACTCGCCATTTTGCACCACAGGTGGTCAGCGCGGGTGCGGCTCCTCGGCCAGGAGCCCAGGACGACAGCGGCCTCTCGTGGATCCCGGGCGGCGCGAGCTTGGAGGAGATGGGAGACCCCGGGGCGGCGGGGTGTGCTCTGCCGGGGCCCGGGGCGCGCGCGTGCGTGCTACGGGAGACGGGCGCCTGGCACGATGGAGTAGTTGGAGCGTGGGTCAGGAAGTTCTGTTCTTTAATTTTTTTAGCGGTGGCAAATCTCGTAATTATCACGAAACGAAATAAAACGAACCGGTACGATGACATTAGCAGTATTATGTGATTTGGTGGGAGGGTAAAACGGGCAAAAGTGGATTTGTGTTGAGTTGTCAAACATTGGAGCGATCTGCACCGTTGGCCAAATATTGAAGGGCTCAGATTCAATGTATCAACACAAGTTTGCTCTTTTAATAGTATAGTTGGCATGTACGTGCAACGCACGTCTTCAACATCACCTCCCCCTATGCGTCATCGTCGCCTCCCCTACTCCACATCGCGCGCAGCTACCGCCTTTCCTCTGCCCCGCATCGTGCACCGGTCGCTGGAAAACTTCTACAACGCGCCTACCTGGTCCTAAACCGTGGCCTTCCTTCGAGCATTGCCACGGCCTCACCGGTTGTCCACTGCGGGCGATGCTAAGGTTCGGTCGATTTGATCGAAAAAAGCAAGTCTACAACCTCATTCAGGTATCTTTCTTATCGCGCACCATTCGTTCTGTTTGGTTGCTTCAAGTTGGAGCTAACATTTAGGAAAAAACGTCCATAAGAAAATCTAATTCGTATCAAGAGGTCCTTCAAACTTTTTTAGCGCACACTTTACATTTCAAAACAAATTCATTTCTCATCTTGGAGAACATTTCACTCTTTTAGTTACCTTCAATTTAGAATTGACCGCTTTGGATATTTTAATTACCCTGCAATTTTTGATCTTGAGAAGGAACCAACCGGTCCAGAAGAAAATATGTAACCATATAGTGAAGCTATTTCAGATAGGAACCAAATACATCTTGAAAGTATCAAATAAAAGCAAATCACATCCATGGGGAAACATGAACGTAATCACCGGGCCCCTGGGATTATGTGTACTCTATACACTTACAAGTACTACGGATCATGAAAGAATGCAAAACAGAACGCCAAATAATTTTCTGGATCATCAACAAAAAAATACTAATCCACGATACTTACCGTCTTCTTTTTGTTCATAAGTCATATGAATCTAGAAGGAAAAAATGAGAGGAGAAACAGAACTCGTAGAGGCATCAACATATTGCAGCCTGCATCTTCGTTGCTCGAAACACCACAAAACTACCCAAAAGGTAAAAGGAAAGGTTACACAACAGTTCCTTATTTTTCATGCAAACATGGTTCCCTAGAAACTCTAGTAAGTAACTACCAAAAATGCTCCGCTATGCTCATTGACAAAGTGAGTCAGTGAAGATGGATTTGAGAGTCTCCGCTTCAGCTTGCCATGCCATGTTGCTTCCAGCGAGTTTTCAGAACCTGGACAGTACTAATTCTGACTAAACAATAACCTTTCTCTCGAGCTTCTCCCTTAGCTGGAGGGTTGAATTTCTAGTACATGACCTCCATGTTTTCTCTATGTAGTTACAAGTGAGCAGATTGTTACGGAAACAAGTATGACGAAATTAAACAACCATGTTAGCCAAGCTGTTTAGAAGTCACAAGCATAGTTCCAAAGATCCAAATAAATATAAGGGCAAATAGCTGCATAAACATGATTTCCACAACATAAAATGTGTATAGCATTTCTTACCATTGAATCATCCACAGCTCAACTACTTACCATTGAACTTGGTGTTTTGAAATCTCATCTTTATTTTTTCACACCAATCTCTATTCCTTTGCCTTTTGACCTATTTCGGATCTGCATATAAGGCACATGTTACTATGTATAATGTATATCCATTGTAATAAGCGATGTCAACGCAACGACTGGTACATACCATTTTAGTTTCTAGATAGGTTATGTCTTCAAACGGAATACGTCCTCCCCGTCAATGGCAATAAGTTCAGATTCTGAATTCACTTCTAAACATGGCACTATAGTTCAGATTCTGAATTGGGTCACTTGTTTAGAAATAATATTTTTCTTCCCTATAAAATACTCAAAAGATTGGAACATGTATTCCAGCTTAAATTAGTAGCAATACTTTTTAAAATTGATTACAGTCCATTGATCTCAACTATACTACTGGAACTCAAAATCAAACATATATTATTTGAGCTCAACAACATGCTTTTGATAAGAGAACCATCTTATGAAACAGCTGATGCAACGGAATTAGTTTCTCCCACTCTGGTCCAAATTCAGCTAGCATGAAACAAGGTAAACAATACCGACAAATACAGATACCTTCAGAATTTGAGACGCAGGATGCGTTCGAGCTGTCCTTGGATGTCCATGACACGGTTTAGCTGGGTGCAGATAGTCACTGAAGTGCGGTGGCGGCGACCCAAATCCGGTCTGGTATGGCAGGGCGGGGGCGTCCAGTGTGCACTTGCGCCGTGCGGGCCAGGAGGTGGGCAGGGCGGGGGCGTCCGGTGCACTGCGGCGGAGGGGTCGTGCGGGCGTAGTCCAGGGCGGCCACCGCAGGTCGGCGACAGAGAATCCAATAGCGTCGGGCAGGTGCGGCGGTGGACAGGGCGGCCAATGCAGTTCGGCGGCTAGCGTGGTCGGCTTTGCGCCGCCGACCTGCTCTGCATCACGCAAATCGAGCGCCCTGGTGGAGGAAGAAGGAGCGCATGGCGGTGTCAAGGTCGAGAGGCACACCTACCCCTTTACTCTCCCCATGGGCCGGAGATTGCTGAAATCGCCGCGCCGCGGTTACAGTATAGCGTCAGCAGGAGAGCGGACGCGGCGCTCATGCAGGCGGCGGCGCGGCGCCCGGAAGCGGCGACACGGTCGTTGGTGTTGGAGCGGGAGATGCACAGCACGACGCTCGGAGGCGGATCGAACCCAGACGCCCCTGCCCGCTGATCAAACGAATAAAAGGTACCGTTTCCGGATTTGACCTGGACCATTGGTCAAATGAACGTCTCAGATTTAATGTATCTACGTAGCACAACACATGTTTGCTCTTTACGTGCAACGCACGTCTCATAATTTATTATTTTATAAACATGTGTTTGAAGATCTATATTTAGTTTATTGAGTTATTTTACCAAACGGAGTCTAGTTCTTCACACAATAGAAAACTGGAATCGTCTGTACGGAGTAAATAGTTTTCATGATACAGAACTGAAATAGATATATTGAAATACATTATCTTATGACACCCAGTTCGAAAAAATATTGCAGATTAGATTATTGTGTTGTCACCGGTTCAGCTTTTGTTTCGTATTCAGTACCCACAAAATACCTAAACAGGAATTAACTACTGAAAATCCCCCCTGACCGAAATCAGATTGCACCAAAGTAATAGATATATGATGCACCTCCTGTGTATCCACTGTATCGACAGTTTTCTGCTGCTACCGGAAATTAAGCAGGGAGCCGCTAGTCTGCTGCAATGGGAAAAGAGGTCGATGGCGGAGACGGACGCCATCACACCACGACCACTGTTGCCGTCGCCTCGTATCCAGCCGTGGACGCAAACGCAGGAGCCGCCTCTTCTCCAGCCGTGGACGCACACGGAGGATCACGGTCCTACTGCCGATGCGACTGCGGGCCTGCGGCGCACATCTCGACCTCGCCCGGGGTTGTGCCGCCGTCCCTGTTGGTGCTGCCGTTCTCGAACTCCGGCGCCGTTGACTCTTGAGGAGGAGGGCACTTCAGGCGCCGTCCGCTGCGGCTCCGCCAGCGACAACGCCGTGCCCGAGGGCGGTCTCCGTCCGCTGCGGCGAGGCGCCGTCGCGCCGCCACCAACGGCGAGGTGATCCAGCACGTCTTGCAGCCGCCGCCAACGCCGTGCGGGCGGGGCTGGCCGTGCCCGAGGGCGGCCTGGTGGTGGTGCTGCGCGTGGTCAAGCGGTCGGCGCTCTCACGCGGGGCAGCCAGAGCAACGACGGAGAGGTTTTGAGGAGACTCATCCGGCGGCAAGTGCGGGTCGCTGCGCGCCGGCCGCGTCGTCGCCATGGCGGCTCGGCTTCTCTCCTCTTGGGTCTTGACTCGCTGGGTCCAAGACTGGAGTTGGTCCTGGTGTAGTCGCCGTTTCCGGGGGGCGGTGGAAGCTGGTTTTGCTGTGGTGGGCTTTCCGGCTGAGGAGAAAACGAAACGAAACGGTACTGTGGCAATTTGGTCGTATTATGTGATTTGGTGGGAGGGTAAAACGGTCCAAATCGGACAATGTTGAGTTGTCAAACATTGGGACGATCTGAGCTGTTCGATCGGATATTGAACGGTACAGATTTAATGTATCCCAACAAGTTTGCTCTTTTAATAGTAGTATAGATGATGAATATATGCGAGTTTCCTATGTTATAGTCCTACCGAGTGGTCTTTGATCGCATAAACAAGTACAGTAGCACGTATGTATATTAGATGTGAATTGTTTTTATTTGTCATACTCCCTCCGTGCCACGATGTTATTATAACCAAAATGAGTACTCCCTCCGTCCCAAAATAAGTGTCTCAAGTTTGCACAAAAATGGATGTATCTATACATGTTTCATGTCTAGATACATTCACTTTTTGACAAATCTAAGACGGTTATTTTTGAACGGAGGGAGTATATAATATATATTGGTTGTATACAGACGGAGTACTTTTTAACAGTTTGATTTCTGTGGACATGGTGTTAGACTTAGGCTGTGTTTTCTATTGTGGTAGCTTATGATAAATCGATAATCTTGGTTTGTTGAGCTATTTTTTTGTGGTTAGTTATCAGCTTCTGGTAGTCGTTTAAAACAAACCAAGATTATCGATTTATTTTGGTGCTACAGTCCAGGTATTGTAAACGTCCACCTTTGTTTGGTGCCACAGTCCAGGTATTGTAAACATAGGTTCAGTTTGCGTCAGCTAACCTGTGTCGTCATGTCCATGAAAAACAAACAGAAACCTATCAAACAAACACCAAAATAGAAAAAAAAATGTAATTGAATAAGTTGGATTGTCATGATTCACCGCAATATCAGGACCCCGAATACATTAGATTTTGTTATTAACATTAGGGACCTGGAATCTTCTTTCAACACTAGGTTTTGTGACTGATGTTTAGGCATTTCTATGCTCAGGTCGATAAAGAATAAATAAATACTTATGAATGTGAAAAAATTGTAAAAATATACATGTAAAAGTTCTGATTAGCATTCTTGCATATAATTCATATAAATGTTCCTGTGTACTAGGCATTCGTGATATTTATGGAAAATAGATCAATTTTGTATCACGGCAGAAAGTAACAAATTTTGCTACTCCATAAAAGAAAAAAAAAAATGAGCACCATAAGTCGTTTTCTCGTAGAGGACACACAACTTATCTTTCTCCTAAGAAATTTACAGCATAAAAGCTAAACATTTTTATGTCAAAATTATTTTTGAGTTAGTTAAATCTACTAATTAAAGCACTAAATAGTGTATCTCCTGGATGCACGTGTGAATATTTGATATTCGATGATGTGGCGCTATAGTCAACCCAAAAATGGGTAGACGTGTCGACCTAGGATATCTCAAAGTATCTTGCAAACAAATCGTGGTAGAAGTGACGCATGGTTTAAAAATACCTAGTATGACATGGTGTTCTATTTTTAATATCTATGTTTCAAATACACTCCGCTGGTTCCATACACTAAATGAAGACAATATGTCGGAAAACAACCATGATTGTATTTTGGTATGTCGCTACATGTATTTGGTTGATGATTTGTTTGATGTTCCTACAAGAAGGCATGTTTTATTTTGTTCGATGTTCCAACTAGAAGACGTTGAAAGAGCATGCTAGCTCTCAATATGTTTTGGAGCTTAATGACAACACACTAACAGGACTAACAGTGTTTCTAAGTGTCATCAGGTATTCAATTAACAACACGCCAAGTCCGAAGATGGAAGAGAGAAAGGGGCTCGAAAAATGGACTGCATGAACTTTTGGCCGCCGGTAGTACCGCTGGCATCTGGCGGTAGTACCGCTCCTCCTGGAGCAGTACTACCACAGTATACGGGTAACCTGCTTCCGGCAGTAGTACCGCGGCTAGTACCGTGCCTTTCAGGCAGCGGTACTACCGCTGGAACTACCGGCAGCCTCAAATTCCTTTCTGTGATCGCTACGGTACTTAGGGGGTTCCTCCCACGTACTACAGATGGCACGCTTCGATTTAATTCACCGAGGCCAGCGGTAGTACGGAGCTATTCCCCGGTAGTACCGCTGCCTGGCAGCAACGGTTGCGCAGCGCGCTACCGCTGCAGCTGGGTAGTGGTACTGCCTAGTACCGCTATGATCACAGGTAGCGGTAGTACCGCTGTGTACATTTCTGTGCACAACGGTTCGATTTTCGGGGCCCTATAAAAGGAGAGCTTCTTTCCCAAAGAGAAGCTGCGATTTACATTCTCTCTCCTCCATTACTACTGAGCTTTAACTTCCTAGATCTCCCACTCCAACCAACCAATCACCTTGATTCTTAGAGGAGTGAAGGAGGAGATTTAGATCAACATCTCCACCGAACGAATTTCAAATTCATTCATCCCCTTTGTGGTTCTTGTTCCTCCTTGGGTTGCTTGTAACCCTAGGAGGCCTTTGTGGGTTTCGGAAGCCTCAACTTGTTTGCGAGGTGCTCCGAGACGTTGTTTGGAGGCTCCAACTCATTGTGGAGTTCCCCGACCTTTGTGTACGGCTTGGTCAACGCCTCGAAGGTGACCTCATAGTGGAAGAGCTACGCCTTCACCGGCAAAGCTCACGGAGAATAGAGTGAGCACATCCGTGCTATTTGAGTGCCTAGGTGGCTCCACACTCCTCCAACATAGACGTACTTCCCTTGGGAAGGAACTACGGGAATCATCTCCGTCTCTACTTTGTGGTTACTTCTATCATTTACTTGTTGCTTCCGCTACGCTTTATATCTTGCTTGTATCACATAGGTTGTATTCATCTAGTACACATCTAGTCAACCTTTGTTATACATGCTCTAGCCCTAATTAAAGAATAAAAAGATTAAAATTGGTAGTCGCCTAATCACCCCCCATCTAGTCGACCTTTCAATTGGTATCAGAGCCTGGGCTTTTATCTAAGGCTTCACCGCCTAAGAGAAAATGGTCGAAGAGAAGGCTCCCGAGGCTCCCGTTTCCAACGCTCATCTTGATAACGTTGTTAGTGGCTTTGATACCAAGATCCAAAATCTTGATGTCAAGATCACCACCAACGTCATTAATGAGATGCGGAAGGTGTTCGAGCAAATTACGGGAAAGCCCCCTCGTGTGGATGACGCTCCATCCTCTCTAGACTCCCCAAACAAAGACGGCGACGTCTTGACTTTGGAAGTCGATCCCGAGAAAGCAAAGGCACAAGCCAATGCCAACTCGGGAAAAGGAGAGAATGGTACATCATCCACCTCGAAGGTTTTTCCGGGGGTGTATTCACAAGTTCCACCGGAACAAGTGTGATGACCCACAAGTATAGGGGATCGCAACAGTCTTCGAGTGAAGTAAAACCCAAATTTATTGATTCGACACAAGGGGAGCCAAAGAATATTTATAAGCCTTAACAGATGAATTGTCAGTTCAGCTGCACCTGGAAATAGACTTGCTCGACACAGTTTATCAGTAGCAACAGTTTTATAACAGTAGCAGTAGTGAAATAATAGCAGCAGTAAAATAAAAGCAGCAGTAATAATTGTAGTAGACAGCAGGATTAAAATACTGTAGGCATAGGGATGGATGAACGGGCGTTGCATGGATAAGATAATTCATATAATAGTCAAGCGTAGGGCATTTGCAGATAGATAATAATAAAGTATCCAGGTAATAATCAATCATAGGCATGTGTTCCGTATTTAGTCGTACGTGCTCGCAATGAGAAACTTGCACAACATCTTCTGTCCTACCAGCCCGTTTGCAGCGGGGCCTCAAGGGAAACTACTGGTAATTAAGGTGCTCCTTTTAATAAAGCACCGGAGCAAAGCATTAACACTCCGTGAACACATGTGATCCTCACATTACAGCCATCCCCTCCAGTTATCCCAATTGTTGTCACTTTGGGGCCTCGGGTTCCGGACAATTATATGTGTAAACAACTTGCAGATATGATCTAAAACAATAATTATCCTCATGATTCAATAACATGTTCATATCTGAAATCATGGCACTCGGGCCCTAGTGTCAAGCATTAAGCATAACAAGTTGCAACAATGACATAAAGTACTAACAACGGATACTAGGCACCATGCCCTAACAATCTGATATCTATTACATGAATGATCTCATCCAATCCCTACCATCCCCTTCAGCCTACAGCGGGGATTACTCACACATGGATGGGGGAATCATGGATGGTTGATGGAGAGGCGTCGGTGATGATGATGGCGATGATCTCCTCCAATTCCCCGTCCCGGCAGGGTGCCAGAACGGAGTTTCTGATCCCCGAAATAGGGTTTTCGGTGGCGGCGGAGCTCTGGAGTGTTTTCTGGAAAAAGCGTCGATCCTCCTCGGGTTTTTAGGTCAAGGGGACTAAGTAGTCGAAAGGGGGACGCGAGGTGGTCCGAGGCGGCCACACCACCCCCCGGCGCGGTTCAGGCCTGGCCGCGCGGGCCCATGGTGTGGGGCCCTCGTGGCCCACCTCCGTCTCGTCTTCTGGCTCCGTGTGTCTTCTGGAAAAATAGGAACTTCAGGATATTTTTCGGGAATTTTCCCGAAACTTGACTTTCTGCACAAAAATAAGACACCAGGGCAATTCTGCTGAAAACAGCGTTAGTCCGTGTTAGTTGCATTCAAAACACACAAATTAGAGGTAAACAACAACAAAAGTGTTCGGGAAAGTAGATACGTTTTGGACGTATCAACTCCCCCCAAGCTTAGCTTATTGCTTGTCCTCAAGCAATTCAGTTAACAACTGAGTGCGATAAACGAACACATTTGCTTCATATGATGTAAATATTCTCACTATATGATCAAGTACTTAGGCAATTCATAATAAAGGAATGTAGATAATGCCACCTAGTAGCTATGTGAACTATGAAAAGATACCAACACACTAAGAATAAATAACATGAAATAAATCTATTTGCAGGATTGCAATGTTCATAATAAGATATGATAAAGTGGTATCTCGCTTGCCTTTATTTGTAGAGCAAAACATAAATGCCAAGGCACCTCTGAAGTTCAAGTGAAGACTAGAAGTAAAAATATCAAAGATAAGAGCATCAAAGTTATACCACAGTTAACCGTATTCTGGGACAAGCACATTACACTAAGAATGACAGTTATGCTCTCGAGAAGGTGCTCAAAGAAAGGATGGTGACTCAACATAAAAATAAAAGATTGGCCCTTCGCAGAGGGAAGCAGGGATTAACATGTGCTAGAGCTTTTTATTTATAAAACAGAGGTAAAAATTGTTTTGGGAGGTGGTTGTTCCTGTCAACGAATCAGAAAATGGAAAGTACAATATGACCCCTGCCAACCAGACTTTTAAGAGCGGCTCCCATGAAGGACGTTATTTCTACCAGCAAGGCAGATCATCCCTCTTTTCTCTTTTGTTTACACATGCAGATATTTCACTGGTATCATTGCTTGTCTGATAAATCAGGGCAAAAATGTGAAGAGAATTAAGCGGTTAAAGTTGTAATTAATTGGGACTGGGCACCCCATTTGCCAGCTCTTTTTGCAAAATTAATGGATAAGCGGATGTATATGCCGCTAGTCCGGTGGTAAAGTCTGTTTGACAAGTGACATAAAGACATCCACCCCGTCCTCATGAGCTAAAAACAGTGTCACAAAATGAGAAGTATTTTGAAGGTTTTAAAGGTAGCACATGAAAATTTACTTGGAATGGTTCGAAATACCATGCATAGGAATTTTTGGTGGACTCTTTGGATAACTTGGTTTTTAAGGATTTGGAAGCACGAGCAGCATTCCCGCTCAGTACAAGTGAAGGCTAGCAATAGACTGGGAAGCGACAATCAAGAGAGCAATAACCGTCATAATCATGCTTGCGACAGAATAAAATTAACGGAGGCATAAAAGTGATACTAGAACTCTGAGGCAAAATAAATCATCAAGGCTTAATTGACTTTTTGTTTTTCAGTCATGAGCATGCGTGAGCATGTGCCAAGTCAATTCAAGTGAATCATTCAGAGGAGGATACCACCATGTCATACCCTTTTATGAATAGAACAATGCAAGCAAATATCTATATGACATGTTATATACTATTAGTGAATTGGAACTGATCATATGAAAACATGAACTACTAAGCATCCATTAAATAACATTGCCCTCATACGAATCAGCTAAGCATGTCCACATGAGCGAGTATATGTACAAAAATGAAAAAAATAGAGTTCATACCAGCCTCTCACCACAACTCGAGTTGTCATAAATCGTCATTATTGCTTTTCACTTGTGTGGCTTGAATGATATGAAATGATAACCAAGCTCCAATGGAGTCACGGAAGACTGTTGAACTCTGCAACAACTATACAAAACCGAAGAAGAACAACAAATATTTTTGGGTTTTCGATTTGAAACGAACAAAGAAAGGAACAAACAAATAAAGCAAAATCTTTTTGGATTTTTGAATACTAAACCGAAGCTAAAAGATAAAGCAAACCAGTACTAAAAGTACACAAGAGGTAAACAAAGAGAAATAACAGAAATATTTTTGGTCTTTTTGGGTTTTGGAAAAAAAAATCAAAACAAGAAACAACAACGAAAAAGAAAGAAACGAAACATGGATATACAAAGTACCGACCGAATATGATATAAAGTGAGTGAGATGTCGGTGTACCTCCCCCCAAGCTTAGGCTTTTGGCCTAAGTGGAGATCAATCATCGGCGTGGGTGTACGCTCCACCCGGTGAATCATCCCAGCATGATCGTAATCAGGCTCCCGTGAAGAAGAAGGGGCAGAAGTCCCATAATCAAAGTGCTGGTACGGGAAGCCCGCGATGTCGGAAGGCTGAGTGAAACCCTCATCGGGCCCTCTCCATCATCCTCTGGGCGAGGGCCATGCTCCTCTAAGTATGCCTCAAGATCATCCTCAGATAATGACCACCTTTCCCTGGCATCAAGGTTAAACAAAAGAGGTGCAGGCAAACAAACTAATCGTTCGGACTTAATTAATCTCCACCTGCGTTTCTGGAAAAAGGTTATTTCGTAGACTAAGTTATTCAAGGTAGCCCAGTTAGAAACAAATTTATGACTTATCATGGAATTAATATCAAGCCTTTCTATAGGAAACTGAATGTCTAAATGATGCGGCCCTACACCATGCATAGCTAATAAACGAGAAGCAATAAGACCTCCACAGATTCCCCCTTTCTCGCGGTTAGCTGAAAGACGGAAAGCTATCAAAGCACCTAGATTATAAGTCCTATCACACCTCAAAGCAGCTGAAATGAAAGCCAAATCATAAACAGATAATTTGCTTGCAGTTTTCCTAGCTAGAACACACTTGCCAATGTAATAGGCAAAATATCGAATAGATGGGAGTTGAATGCTTCGAATTTTACCACTCTCCTCTTCTAAACTTCTCCCTTGGCAGATTTCCTTATACAGGTCCATTAGAGGCTTAGGTTGCCCTCTAATCTTCTCACGCGATCCCCAATGCGGTACCTTAATAGCTGTGCAAAAATCATCAAAGGGCAAATCCACAGCTATATTGTAGATGTTATAGTGAACCATGGGGTTAGGTGAAGACCAACTGAATCTAAAGTTTTGCACTACCGACATAGTCAGTTTTGCATATTGATATGGTTCATCAACAACAAAATCTTCCAACCCTGCATTAGAGATTAGAGTGTTGAAATCTTGCAAGATTCCTGCAGCAGTCATGAAGTTAGAGCATGGATAGATTGAGGGGAACACGGCATCTTCGCGGTTGACCCCCATGACTTCATGCACCTCCAATTCATTGTAATCAAGTTGATGTTCATTCATCCTTCTTTTCTGAAATTTTAACAAAACCTCATAAAACATGATTTTGGAGCAACTAAATCAAAGAAACTACTATAGAGACTTGCAAGAGGGCTACACATGCATCAAAACTAATTAATCTAAGCATAGAACAAGCATGCAAACACATCTAACATGTCACCTACAGTACTAAAATACTCAAGAATACACAACTAAACAAAATTCTACTTGGATAAACGGAGGAGTCACATACCGGAGAGCAAATGGTCCAAATCTCAGCAACAAAGATGGGCTGAGCAAGGAGATCGAAAAACTCGAGCAAGAGCAGCAAGAACACGGGTTTGAACAATGGTGGTGTGTTTGGTCGGGAGAGAGAAAGAAATGAGAGGAAGATGGTGAGTGGAGGGCCAGGTGGGACCCACACCATGCCACGGCGCGGCCCACACCCCTGCGCGCGGTGGGGTGGTGTGGAGGCATGGTGGGTCCCCCTGGTCAGCCCAGGCACTCCCACATTCCTCTTTAAAAACTAAGATTTATGGTATAATTTTCAGAAATTTTTGAAAACTTTCATTTTGCACATTTTCTGGTATTTAAATAATAAACTTAGAGCAGAAATAAATTTTATAAAGACCAATTTCAACTAAAACTTTGCAAGTTCAGTAACACAACAGTAGGTAAAACAAGGTTGAGAAATAAAATGTTGTTTAGTGCTTCTATGCATTTAAAACATATTTGTTAACAAGGTTGATCAAGTCTTGTCACCAAATAAATTTTATATGACATAAAAGAATTAAACCACATGAGACAATCATGTTACCTTAAATTGTATAGCAATAGATCCAATCATAATACTTTGAAATCCTTCTTGAGGTTCATAAATAGGGCAATCAATACTTCCCACTTTGATAGTTCTAAGATTGGCTATTGTATTTACTCCATATATCTTGTCCGCTTTTTGGGAAAATAAACAGTATGCTCTTTGTCATTAACATTGAAGGTTACTTTTCCTTTGTTGCAATCAATAACAGCCCCTGCAGTGTTAAGAAAAGGTCTCCCAAGAATAATAGACATATTATCATCTTCAGGCATTTCCAACACAACAAAGTCAGTTAATATTAAACAATTATTAGCCACTTGAACAGGAACATCCTCACATATGCCAACAGGAACAGCAGTAGATTTATCAGCCATTTGCAAAGATATATCAGTTGGTATCAATTTTTCTAAATAGAGTCTCTTATAAAGAGAAAAGGCATAACACTAACTCCTGCTCCTAAATCACATAGAGCAGTTCTAACATAATTATTCTTAATAGAGCATGGGATAGTTGGTATACCTGGATCTCCAAGTTTCTTTGGAACCTTACCATTGAAAGAGTAATTAGCAAGCATAGTAGAAATTTCCTCATTAGGAATTTTCCTTTTGTTAGAGACAATATCTTTCATATATTTTGAATAAGGAGGCAATTTAATAGCATCAGTCAAAGGAATTTGCAAAAACAAGGGTTTCATCCATTCACAAAATTTATTATAGTGTTCCTCTTCCTTTGATTTATGTTTCTTATTAGGAAAAGGCATTTGCTTTTGCACCCAAGGTTCTCTCTCATTACCATGCTTTTAGCAATGAAATCTTCTTTAGTATACTTTTTATTCTTAGTATGCTTTTCAGGTTCATCTTCACTCTCCTCTTTATCAGAAGCATCATTTTTATCCTTATCATTGTTATGTTCATTACCACTTTCAGTTTCAGCATCAGAGATAGATATACTATTTGGATCATTAACATGCTCATTTTCTTTAATTGATTCAGGAGATTCTTCAACATGTTTATGTTTCTTCTTCTTCTTTTTCTTAGAAGGGTACTAGTTTCATTAGCTAGTTGAGAATCTTGCTCAATTCTTTTAGGATGTCCTTCAGGATACAAGGGATCCTGAGTAGAAGCACCTCCTCTAGTTCCTACTCCATAAGCATGTTTTTCATTTTCTCTAGAAGCATTAACTAGCAGATCTTTTTGTACCTTAGTGAGTTGATCTATTTGAGTTTGAACCATATGGAAATGTTTAATAAGCATTTTAACATCATTAGAAGTTCTTTCCACAATATCATGCAATTTACTATAGCTCTAGAATTTTCCATCAGATGATTCTGCACTCTCATATTAAAGTTATCCTGCTTAACAATATAATTATCAAATTCATCTAAGCATTGATCAGGAGTTTTAGAATAAGGAATATCCCTATCATCAAAATGTTGGAGAGAGTGTACCTCAACTACTGATGGGTGAGGAATTGGCTTACATAATTCTTCTATTGGTGGTAGATTCTTCACATCTTCAGATTTAATACCCTTCTCTTTAAGAGATTTCTTGGCTTCTCTCATTTCTTCATCACTTAGTTCAAGAATTCCTCTCTTCTTTGGTGTGGGTATCGGGGTCGGCTCAGGTATAGTCCAATCATCATGATTTTGGCTTATTTTATCCATTAATTCCTCAGCTTCATCTGGAGTTCTTTTCCTGAAAACACAACCAGCACAACTATCTAGGTATGTCCTAGATTCAACAGTTAGTCCATTATAGAATATATCAAGAAGTTCATTTTTAGCTAATTGATGTCCAGGCCGAGCTCTGAGTAAAGAACAAAACCTTGCCCAAGATTTAGGCAATTTCTCGGCTTCCAATTGTTTGAAATTAAAGATTCTCTGTAAAGCAGCATGTTGAGCACTAGCAGGAAAATATTTCTGGAAGAAAGCATTAACCAAATCCATAGGACTTTTAATGGATCCAGGAGATAAACTATTAAACCAAGTTTTAGCTTCATCTTTTAATGAGAAAGGAAATATTTTAGTAACGAAGTAACTGCGTTTCTTAATGTCATCAGAAAACACACTACTTAAAGTAGAAAGAGTGTTCATATGTTCTACACACTTTCATTTTCAGTTCCTCGAAAAGGTTCTTTCTCAACAATAGATATATGTGACAAGTCCATAGAGAAATCATAATCTTTATCTTTTATATCAATGGGAGATGTAGCAAACTTAGCATCAGGAGACAGTTTGTAATTAACAGCACGTCTTGCAAGAAGATTTTTAATAGCACTAGCATCTTTAGAAGCATTGCATTCTTCAATAAATTCATCATCAAGTTCAACATAAGTTTCCTCGAAATCATCACTAGTATGATCTCTTAATTCAGGTGAACTAACAGGTGTAATGGGACTTTCATTAGGTGTTTCAGCATTTTCAGTTTGTTTTGACTTAGCAATTGTAGCATCTAGAAAAGGACCTAATGAACCACTCTCATCAAGCACAGTAGAAGCATCATCAAAATTTCAGAAGTATTTTCAGATTCAGCAGAAGTAGCAGCATGTGAAGTATGTGTATGTGGTGGTGTGACAAGTTGACTTATAACAGACGGTGAATCAAGAGCAGCAGAAGTACTCAGAGTTGTACCTCTCCTTGTAGTGGATGGCAGTATGCGAACCTTCATCATGAGGTTTACCCATGATGAATGAATTGCAGCGAACAGTATCACTCTCAGGTGAGCTTATAAATAGAGCTATGCTCCCCGGCAACGGCGCCAGAAAATAGTCTTGATGACCCACAAGTATAGGGGATCGCAACAGTCTTCGAGGGAAGTAAAACCCAAATTTATTGATTCGACACAAGGGGAGCCAAAGAATATTTATAAGCCTTAACAGATGAATTGTCAGTTCAGCTGCACCTGGAAATAGACTTGCTCGACACAGTTTATCAGTAGCAACAGTTTTATAGCAGTAGCAGTAGTGAAATAATAGCAGCAGTAAAATAAAAGCAGCAGTAATAATTGTAGTAGACAGCAGGATTAAAATACTGTAGGCATAGGGATGGATGAACGGGCGTTGCATGGATAAGATAATTCATATAATAGTCAAGCGTAGGGCATTTGCAGATAGATAATAATAAAGTATCCAGGTAATAATCAATCATAGGCATGTGTTCCGTATTTAGTCGTACGTGCTCGCAATGAGAAACTTGCACAACATCTTCTGTCCTACCAGCCCGTTTGCAGCGGGGCCTCAAGGGAAACTACTGGTAATTAAGGTGCTCCTTTTAATAAAGCACCGGAGCAAAGCATTAACACTCCGTGAACACATGTGATCCTCACATTACAGCCATCCCCTCCAGTTATCCCAATTGTTGTCACTTTGGGGCCTCGGGTTCCGGACAATTATATGTGTAAACAACTTGCAGATATGATCTAAAACAATAATTATCCTCATGATTCAATAACATGTTCAGATCTGAAATCATGGCACTCGGGCCCTAGTGTCAAGCATTAAGCATAACAAGTTGCAACAATGACATAAAGTACTAACAACGGATACTAGGCACCATGCCCTAACAATCTGATATCTATTACATGAATGATCTCATCCAATCCCTACCATCCCCTTCAGCCTACAGCGGGGATTACTCACACATGGATGGGGGAATCATGGATGGTTGATGGAGAGGCGTCGGTGATGATGATGGCGATGATCTCCTCCAATTCCCCGTCCCGGCAGGGTGCCAGAACGGAGTTTCTGATCCCCGAAATAGGGTTTTCGGTGGCGGCGGAGCTCTGGAGTGTTTCTGGAAAAAGCGTCGATCCTCCTCGGGTTTTTAGGTCAAGGGGACTAAGTAGTCGAAAGGGGGACGCGAGGTGGTGCCCGAGGCGGCCACACCACCCCCCGCGGTCAGGCCTGGCCGCGCGGGCCCATGGTGTGGGGCCCTCGTGGCCCACCTCCGTCTCGTCTTCTGGCTCCGTGTGTCTTCTGGAAAAATAGGAACTCAGGATATTTTTCGGGATTTTCCCGAAACTTGACTTTCTGCACAAAAATAAGACACCAGGGCAATTCTGCTGAAAACAGCGTTAGTCCGTGTTAGTTGCATTCAAAACACACAAATTAGAGGTAAAACAACAGCAAAAGTGTTCGGGAAAGTAGATACGTTTTGGACGTATCAAAGTGTATAACCAAATCCACCGACAAGTTGACAAGCCACACATCGCCAATATGGGCGCACCTCCTAAGCTTGACACAAAATACTTTCCTAATTGGCAATTTTGCATGAAGTCACATATGTCTAGTTCTTGTGTTGATTTGTTTGACATTATAGAGCGCGGCTTCTCTCCAAGGGATCCCGCCAATTTGACTCCAAGTGAGAAGGCCGATCATCAACTCAACAGCACCGCTATGCACATGATCCAAACCGCCGCCGTCCAACATATCTTACTCACCTCCGAAGGTGCACCACGGCGAAGGAATCATGGGCCGCTCTCCATACCTTGTTCTTGGGAAATGAGAGCATTCAATGCTCCAAGTATGAAGCGGTCCAAGACGAGGCCGATGAGTTTGTGATGAAGAATGATGAGACTCCCGAAGAGCTTTATAGAAGACTCACCGCTCTTGCCGTCACTTTGGGCGACTTTGGCTATGAGAAGATTGGTGATGATTGGATCAAGCGCAAATTTCTCAAGGCAATCACTCCGTCCAACCAAGAATTGGCTCAAACCATTCGATCAAGGCCAGACTTTGCGTCTCTTAGCTCCAACACGGGGGCCAATGAATTTGTATCTATTGGAATGTGGTCAAGAGCTCCATCAATGCTCTTGCTCGCCAAAGAGGACTTGCAAGTCAATCACCAAATGTTGCTTTGAAATCCAAGGCCATTGCACGTGAGGAAGTGGTTGAGCATGAAGATGAAGAAGATGATCCGGAAGAGACCAAGCAAGCCTATAGTGAACACATGGCTCTTGCCGCAAAGGCTTTTTGGGGCAACCGCTCTAAAGGTGCAAGATCTTTCGCAAGAGGAGGCAAGTCAAGAGTTGAACGTCCAAGGACATGCTATAATTGTAGCAACCAAGACCACTACATTGCCGATTGCCCGTACAAGAATAGAGAAGATACCAACGACAAGCTTGTGAGAAAAGACAAGAACATCAAGACCGTTGGCAACAAGAACTTCATGAAGAGGAAGGTTCCAAATGCCTTGTGTGTCCAAGATATGAAAGTTCTTGAAGAGTATATGTCCGTTGATGAGGATGACGATGTTGAAGGTGTGGCACATGTGGCCATTGCTACTACTTCCACTACACCGGCATCCCTCTTCGAATCCCCCAATGAGAATGAGGCCATTCCCTACACATGTCTTATGGCAAAGCCGGCTCGGTAACCCTTTCTCCTAAGCCCATTACTTCTACGCCTTCTTCTTTGTTGGATTGTGTGGAAAATGTTGAGAAGGAGGCCCAAGGTCCAAACGTTGTGGACTTATGGCTAGCTAAGCTCAAGGGGGAGAACAAGGTTCATGTGAATGCTCTTATTGAGCAACTTGATGAGACTAACCTTCTTGTAGATGAAAAGGAGGAGAAACTCTTGACCATGTAGGCTAATGAGTGTGAGTACGCTAATGAAATAGCGGAGCTATCCAATGCTCTTGAGAAAGAGCAAACTCGTAGGAGTGCTCTTGAAGAGGCCCTCTCAAACCAAGAGGAATCATATGCTATTGATATGTCTAGAGTAAAAAAGGATCATGAACATGCTCTTGCTATGTCCAAAATTCTTAAGAATGAAAAGAATGAGCTAGGTATTGGCCATGCTAGACTTGAGAAGGAAAACAAGCGACTTGCTGAGGAACTCAAAGCCCTCAAAAGGTCTTTTGATGAACTCCAAAAGTCTCATGATCAATACCTAGGTCAACAAGTGAAACAATGTCTTGCTTCTTCCTCTAATACTAATGTTGCTAGCTCTAACCCTTGTTGTGAACATGCTAACCTTGTTGAGGAGAACGCTAGGTTGAAGGCCCAACTTGAGAAGGGCCTTGCTTCATGCATTCAAGGTGAGAAGAATCTCAATGATTTTTTGAGCAATCAAAAGGATCAAGTTGGGAAAGAAGGACTTGGTTTCTCTACCAAGTCAAAGAAGAAGAACAAGAAAAAAGAAGTCAACTCCCCCTTCCAGGAATATTGCCTTTGTTAAGGAGGGAGAGATGGATAAGGAGAAGGAACCCAACACCATTGTGGGTGGTGAGGCCACAAGGGGCAACGCCACTCACAATGACTTTGCCGGGAAATATAACCCATCTTATGTTTCTTTTGAAATCTAGAGATGGACATGTTTATGCTAAATATGTTGGCACTCTTATGGTGATGATTATCATTGGGCTATTTGGGTTCCAAAGACCCTTGTGACTAACAAGAAAGGACCCATTAAAAATAGGTACCTAAATCAAAGAGTTGATCTCTTGTAGGGTGCGGTGTCCGGTGGGTCGATGGACGATGGATAGTGGCGCATCCCAACACATGACCGGCGCATTGACTTGGTGGATGATATTGAACCTCCTTTACCACAATATTCCCATGTCAAAATTGGTGACAACCGCGAGCTTAAGGTATTGGGACGCGACAAGGTTGTTGTTGCAAGAGAAATCTCGAATCAAGAATGTCCTTGTTGTTGAGTCCCTTGGTTTACAATTTGCTTTCCGTCTTTCAACTTACCAAATGTGGTTATGGGTGCTATTTTGATGACGAGAGTGTGATCATCACCGTGAAGGGGTCTCTTAAAGTAGTCTTTGTTGGGAATGTCGAGTTCGGTATGTATGTGCTTGATTTCTCGAAAGAAAGCACTCTACCGCGACTTGCCTAATGGCTAAAGTGATGTGGGTTGGCTTTGGAATCGCTGACTAGCCCACACCATATGAGAACCTTGCATGACCTTCAAAGTGGTAATCACATTCTCGGGCTAACCGATATTAAGTTCTCCAAAGATCGTGTGTGTAGGTCTTGCGTTCGAGGCAAGCAACATGGAGAAGCCCATCCACAAAAGAATGCATATTACCACCTTGAAGATTCTCGATCTCATTCACGTGGACCTTTTTGGTCCTCTATCTTATGATAGTCTTGGAGGCAAGAAGTATTGCTTGGTGATTGTTGATGACTATTCAAGATACACATGGGTCTATTTCTTCAAGAAGAAGAGTGAGACTCAACAAAGAGTCATTGACTTCATCAACATGGTCCAACGTCAATATCAAGAAGATCATGGTGATTCAGAGTGACAATGGGTCCAAGTTCAAGAACTACACCATGGAGGGATTTCTTAGTGAAGAAGGGATTGCACATCAATACTCTACTCCATACACCCTCAACAAAACGGTGTGCGGAGAGGAAGAACGGACACTCATGGATCGGCAAGGACTATGATTGCGGAGTATGCTTCTCCGTACAACTTTTGGGCCGAAGCCATTGCTACCGCATGCTACATCACCAACGGGTCTATCTCCGTAAGATCACAAACAAGACTCCCTATGAGATCCTCCTCGGCAAGAAGCCGGACCTTTCATATTTCCGAGTCTTTGGATGCAAGTGCTTCATTCGCAAGAAAGGTAACCGCTTGTCAAAATTTGAGACTAGATCAATTGAGGGCATCTTTGTTGGTTACTACCACAAACTCTCACGGCTATAGAGTCTATAACAAGACCACGGTCAAGTTGAAGAGTCTAGTGACGTGAAGTTTGATGAGGATAATGGCTCCCAAGTGGGGCAAGTTGATTCTAATGTTGTAGGTGATGTTCCCATGGAGCTTGCTTTGAGGAGGATGGCAATTGGTGATATCCGTCCTATTGAAGAGGACCCTCCTCAAGATGAGCCACCTCAAGACTCATCACCTATCAAGTTCCTCGAGTGATCCAAGAAGCAAGCTACGAGTCCTCAACCAAGCGAGCAAGTTCAAGAACAAAGTGACCCCATTGTTGAACAAGATCATCCCATTGTTGATTAAGTCCAACCCAATGATGCTCCCTCAACACATGACGTTCAAGAACAAGCTCACGATGGTGCACACGGCCAAGAACAACTTCATGATCAAGAACAAGTTCAAGATCAGGGTGGTGCACATGACCCCATGATGAAGGTGATGATCAAGCTACATCAAGAAACTTCGGAGGAAGTCAAGGCAAGAAGAGCTACAAGAAGAGAACGTGACCTCATCCTCAAAGAACATACTTTGGATAAGTCCTCGGAGAGGTTAGAGATAAGGTCGTTACAAGAAACAATTGGCAAGCTTTAGCACCAATCATGCTTTGTGTCTCCTTCATCGAGCCCAAGTGTATATGAAGCCCTTGAAGATAATGATTGGGTGGAGGCCATGCATGAGGAGCTAAAAAATTTCAAGCGCAACAAGGTGTGGAATTGGTGCCAGGCCAAAAGATTGCAAGAATGTCATCGACACCAAGTGGGTCTACAAGAACAAGCAAGATTCGAACGGCATTGTCATTCGAAACAAGGCAAGATTGGTGGCACAAGGCTTCTCTCAAGTCAAAGATGTTGATTTAGGTGAAACCTTTGCTCCCGTTGCTCACCTTGAGTCTATTTGCATCTTGCTTGATATGCATCTCATCATAACTTTAAACTTCAACAAATGGATGTTAAAAGTGCTTTCTTAACGGTCCAATTAATGAGTTGGGTATATGTGAAGTAACCTCCCGGGTTTGAAGACCCCAAGTATCCCGATCATGTCTATAAGCTCGAGAAGGCACTCTATAGCCTAAAGCAGCCCCACGTGCATGGTATGAGCACCTTCGCGAGTTTTCTAGTCGATCGTGGATTTTCAGTGGGTGTCATAGATCCACACCCTTTTCACCAAGAAGGTTGGAGGGAACCTTTTCATATGCCAACTCTACGTTGATGGTATCATATTTGGTTCTACTAACAATGCTTCAATGATGAGTTGCCAAGCTTATGACTTGCAAGTTGAGATGTCCATGATGGGGGAGTTGGAGTTCTTCCTAGGATTTGAAGTGAAGCAATATAGGAAGGCACCCTTCCATCAGCAAGCTAAATATACCCAAGACATGCTCAAGCGATTCAACTTGGCGGGTGCCAAGATTAGCAAGACCCGATGTCCACAAAACATGATCTCCACACCGACACGAGGGTAAAGATGTTGATCAAAGCTTTATCGCTATATGATTGGTTTCTTTGCTCTATCTTTGTGCATCTAGACCAGATATCATGTTTAGTGTGGGTAAGTGTGCAAGGTATCAAGCGGCTCCTAAGGAGAGCCATATGATGGCGGTTAAGCGCATCCTACGATATGATTCATACCTCAAACTTTTGTCTTTGGTATCCCAAGGATTTCAAGCTTTCATCTCATGGGGTATTCGGACTCGGACTATGCCGGAGAGAAGAATGGATTTTGCTGCTCTCATCCATATGACAGATTATGGTGATCTTTTGACTGTGGAGGATGATCCTCACGTGTTCCGCATCTCCTACATGAACAAGCCTATGAAGCCTACGGCCCTCTCTCACCTTCTCATCTAGGGTCGTGGAGTTTGCGGGGAGTCCAAGCACCTCCAAAAGACATGTCACATTATGCATTGCATCTTCTGCAACACGGTTACTCCTCGTGTGGGTAACTTTGATCAAATTCATGGCCGCCTCATTGATCTCATGGTGGTTTCATCTCAAATGGTTGGCAAAGGGAAGAAGCTTGATGTTATGGATATCATATGGCATGAGATATATGAAGTCATCATGAAGAAGAGGGTTCCCATCTTTGGTGCCCTTATTATGAAGCTCATCGTTAATGCTTGGGTCCTTAAGAAATACCCCTTGGAGCTCTTGGATAATGATGTTCCCTCATTCCCCACCTTGTCAAGGATCTCAACCGCAACAAGCATCTCAAGCCTCTCATCCCCAATGATGAAGCCTACAACACCGATGATGAGTATGATGACCCCGAGTTTGAGCTGCCCGCTAGAAGAAGGAGAAGGTTTCAAGAAGTGGCTTGCCAATGCCATGAACTCCATCTTTTGCCGCTAAGAGGATGCAAATGATAGGGCTGGAAGGAGCATGAAAGGGCAAGCTAGAACGTCAGCGCACTCGTCAACGCTTTGAGGCTTTGGTGCTTCGATCTCGGTGGGCACCGAAAACAACATCACCACCTACTCCAAGTGGATTGGGGAGCACTGCTACAACACATGGGTTGACCCGGATCTTCAGGAGTATTTATTTTGAAAAACAAAATTAAACTGAATTAAACAAGTAACTAATTTTTTTTGTGTTTTTGATATAGAGAAAGCAAACAAACAAAATAAAAATAAACTACGCAAGACAAATAACAAAGTAAAGAGATTGGGTGTGAGAGACTCCCCTTGCAGAAGCAATTCTGTTTTCCCCCCCGCAACGGCGCCAGAAAACTTTGCGTCGAAGGGGAAACAGAAATCTTCTGAATCCAAAGCAACTTGAAATCCCCGGCAACGGCGCCAGAAAACGTTGTTGGTGGCTCTAGGTTAATAGTGCCAGAAACAATGCTTGTACGTCACACGTCAGTTGGGAACCCCAAGAGGAAGGTATGATGAGTGCAGCAGTAAGTTTTCCCTCAGTATGAAACCAAGGTTTAATCGACCAGTAGGAAAACGAGGTTTGCTTCGAAGGTGTTGGTGAGGAGTGTAGTGCGGCGCAACACCAGGGATTCCGGTGCCAACGTGGAACCTGCACAACACAATCAAATTACTTTGCCCCAACTTAACAGTGAGGTTGTCAATCTCACCGGCTTGCTGAAAACAAAGGGTTAAACGTATCGAATGGAAATGATGTTTGTTTGCATAAAACAGTAGAGAACAATGATTGCAGTAGATTGTATTTCAGATGTAAAAGAATGGACCGGGGTCCACAGTTCACTAGTGGTGTCTCTCCAATAAGATAACTAACATGCTGGGTAAACAAATTACAGCTGGGCAATTGACAATTGATAAGTGCATATAACATGCATGTGTGAGCTGTGGTGTCTACTATGAGATTCATTTGGGCATTACGACAAAGTACATAGACCGCTATCCAGCATGCATCTATGCCTAAATAGTCCACTTTCCGGTTAACATCCGTACCCCTTCCAGTATTAAGTTGCAAGCAACAGACAATTGCATTAAGTAATGTGCGTAATGTAAACAATACATTCATCCTTGAATAAAGCATTGCTGTTTTACCCCTAGTGGCAACAACACATCTACAACCTTAGAACTTGCTGTCACTATCCCAGGTTAAATAGAGGTTGAACCCAACTATCATGCATAAATACCCCCTCTTGGAGTTACAAGTATTCACGTGGCCAAGGCTTCAACAAGTAACGGAGAGCATGCAAGATCACAAATGACATAGACATGATAATATAATATTCAGCTCCACATAGGTATCAATATAAGTCAGATCCCAGCAAACACAACATGTAGCATTACAATAAGATGATCTTGATCATGATAGGCAGCTCACAAGATCTAAACATGATGGCACAAGTGGAGAAGACAACCATCTAGCTACTGCTATGGACCCATAGTCCAAGGATGAACTACTCACGCATCACTCCGGAGGCGGGCATGGCGATGTAGAGCCCTCCGGTGATGATTCCCCTCTCCGGCAGGGTGCCGGGAAGAGCTTCAGAACCCCCCGAGTTAGGGTTGACGACGGCGGCGGCAGCGAATATGTTCTGGATGAAAGGCTCGGTGTTTTAGGGTTTTCGCGTCTCGGGGAATAAATAGGCGAAGGGGCGATGTCGGCGGACCCCCGAGGGGCCCAAACCACCAGGCGCGGCTGGGGCCCAGCCGCGCCACCTGTGGTTTGGCCACCTCGTGGCTCTCTTCGTCTCTCCTTCGGACTCCGTGTACGTGCTGGAAAAATAGGGACTGGCCTTTTGTTTCGTGCAATTCCGAGAATATTTCCAGAAGTAACTTTCTGAAACCAAAAACAGCAGAAAACAGGGAACTGGCACTGTGGCATCTTGTTAATAGGTTAGTCCCAGAAAATGCATAAAAGTGATACGAAGTGTATATAAAACATGTAGCAAATGGTATAATATAAGCATGGAACAGCAGAAATTATGGATACGTTGGAGACGTATCAAGCATCCCCAAGCTTAGTTCTACTCGTCCTCGAGTAGGTAAAACGATAACAACAAATAATTTCTGAGGAGACATGCTTTCACACAATCTTGATCAATATATTGCAAGGCTCATGTCATGAATGAAGTGACTCAAAGCAATGATCTATAGTTTGCTAACAAATAGATAAAGAGTAAACAATGAATCATATAAGCAAAAACTTTTCATGAATAGTACTTTCAAGACAAGCATCAAAAAGTTTTGCATAAGAGGTAACTCATAAAGCAATAGATTCAAAGTAAAAGGCATTGAAGCAACACAAAGGATGATTAAGTTTCAGCATTGCTTTCAACTTGTAACATGTATATCTCATGGATAGTTGTCAACATAAAGCAATATAACAAGTGCAATAAGTAAATATGTAAGAATCAATGCACACAAAGTTGACACAAGTGTTTGCTTCTAAGATAGAAAGGAGTAGGTAAACTGACTCAACATAAAGTAAAAGATAGGCCCTTCGCAGAGGGAAGCAGGGATTAAATCATGTGCTAGAGCTTTTTAAGTTTTCGAAAGCATATAGAGAGCACAAAATAAGTATTTGAGAGGTGTTTGTTGTTGTCAACGAATGGTAGTGGGCACTCTAACCCCCTTGTCAACCAGACTTTCAAAGAGCGGCTCCCATGAAGGACGTTATTCTACCAGCAAGGTAGATCATCCCTCTTCTCTTTTGTTTACACATGTATTTTAGTTTCTTTATAGATGACACTCCTCCCAACCTTTTGCTTACACAAGCCATGGCTAACCGAATCCTCGGGTGCCTTCCAACATTCACATACCATGGAGGAGTGTCTATTGCAAAATTAAGTTGCTTACTGATAAATCAGGGCAAAACATGTGAAGAGAATTATTAATGAAAGTTGTAATTAATTGGGGCTGGGCACCCCGTTGCCAGCTCTTTTTGCAAATTATTGGATAAGCGGATGTATATGCCACTAGTCCAGGTGAAAGTCTGTCAGAAGTAAATGACAAGATTGAAAGATAAAACACCACATACTTCCTCATGAGCTATAAAACATTGACACAAATAAGGAGTAATAAAGTTTTGAATAGTTTAAAGGTAGCACATGAAATATTTACTTGGAATGGCAGGAAATACCACATAGTAGGTAGGTATGGTGGACACAAATGGCATGGGTTTTGGCTCAAGTTTTGGATGCACGAGAAGCATTCCCTCTCAGTACAGAGTTTAGGCTAGCAAGGTTGTTTGAAGCAAACACAAGTATAAACCGGTACAGCAAGAATCACATAAAAACATATTGCAAGTATTATAAGACTCTACACTGTCTTCCTTGTTGCTCAAACATTTTACCAGAAAATATCTAGACCTTAGAGAGAACAAATATGCATCCCAAGTCTCAACAAGCTCTACGGTAGTTCTCCACTACTAGGCTTTAACTACATGATGCAAGAGCTTAAACATGATCTACTTGAGAGCTCAAAACAATTGCAAAGCATCAAATCAAAACAAGACAATGATCTACAAGAATGCATATGTCTTTTCCAATACCAACTACTACATGTAGCATTTTCTTTCTTCCAAACAAACACCAATAATTTATTAAACATAAACTCTCCAAATGATAATATAATGCAGCAAGAGAGTATTTATAAACAAGTGCTAACAGCTCGAAGAGATGCATGAAAAACAGGAGCTAAAAGCACTGCAGTAGCTAGTTAAGAATACTCAACAAATATAAGTGAAGAACATGAGTATTCACATGAAAAAGCGGAGCGTGTCTCTCTCCCACACAAGGATTGCTAGGATCCGAATTTATTCAAACAAAAACAAAAATAAAAACACACAGACGCTCCAAGTAAAGCGCATAAGATGTGAAAGAATTAAAATATAGTTTCACTAGAGATGACCTGATAAGTTTGTTGATGAAGAAGGGGATGCCTTGGGCATCCCCAAGCTTAGACGCTTGAGTCTCTCTGAATATGGTTGGGATGAACCACGGGGGCATCCCCAAGCTTAGGCTTTTCACTCTTCTTGATCACATAATATCACCCTTCTCGCTTGATCCTTGAAAACTTCCTTCACACCAAACTCAAGACAGTTCTCATTAGAGGGTTAGTGCATAATCAAAAATTCTCATATTCTGTAATGATACAATCAATCCCAAAGCTTCTGGACATTAGCTACAGCCACCAATGCTTTGTGGAGCAAAGAAATCCACACAAACACAGTAAAAGAGCGAATGCAAAACAAAAGGCAGAATCTGTCAAAAACAGAACAGTCTGGAATGACGAATTTTTTCGAGGCACTTAAGTTGCTCAGATGGATCTGGCCTAAAATAATGAAAGTTGCGTACATATCTCAGGAATATGCGTGATTTTTCTCAGAATTTTTTGAATTTTCTACAGGGAGATAAGCTCAAATCCGTGACAGCTAAAAATCTGTCACTGCGCAGAAATCCAAATCTTGCATCAACTTTCAATATAGAACTTTACTTGGCACAACATTGCGATAAAATAAAGATACAAAGGAGTTGCTACAGAAGTAACAAAACTCCTTGACTCAAAGAAAACAAAAATAACAGCAAATAAAAACGATGGGTTGTCTCCCATAAGCGCTTTTCTTTAACGCCTTTCAGCTAGGCGCAGAAAGTGAAAATCAAGTGTTGTCAAGAGAAGAAGCATCAACATCATAACTTGCTCTAACAATAGAGTCAAAAGGTAACTTCATTCTCTTCCTAGGGAAGTGTTCCATACCTTTCTTGAGAGGAAATTGGTACCTTATATTACCTTCTTTCATATCAATGATGGCACCAACAGTTCGAAGAAAAGGTCTTCCCAAAACAATAGGACAAGATGCATTGCATTCAATATCCATAACAATAAAATCAACGGGGACAAGGTTATTTTTACCGTAATAAAAACATCATTAACTCGCCCCAAAGGTTTCTTCATAGCATTATCAGCGAGAAAAACATCCAAATAACAATGTTCCAAAGGTGGCAAATCAAGAATATCATAAAGCTTCTTGGGCAAAACTGAAACACTTGCACCAAGATCACACAAGGCATTGCAATAAAAATCATTCACCTTTACCTTAATGATGGGTTCCCAACCATCTTCTAATTTCCTAGGAATAGAAGCTTTAAGTTTCAACTTCTCCTCCCTAGCTTGCAAAAGAGCATTTGTAATATGCTTTGTAAAAGCCAAATTAATAGTGCTAGCATTGGGACTTCTAGCTAATTTTTGCAAGAACATAATAACTTCAGAGATGTTACAATCATCAAAATCAAAATCATTATTGTCAATGGTGGTGGAACCATTGTCTCCAATAGTTTGAAAAATTTCAGCACTTTTATCAGAAAAAGTTTCAGCAGTTTTAGGCAATTTCAAACGCTTTGCAGAAGTAGTAGAGACATTACAACACCAATAACATTACCATCAATAGTAGGAGGTTACTAGCATGTGAAACATTAGCATTACTAGTGGTGGTGATAGTACAAACTCTAACTATACTATTCTCTTTTTCAAGTTCTTCCTCTTTTTCCCACCTAGCATGCAATTCAGCCAACATCCTAATATTATTATCAATTCGAACTTGGATGGCATTTGCTGTAGCAAATGACTTAATATCTTTAACTTCATTAGGCATAACTTTCAGTTTTAGAATTTCAACATCATGAGCAAGACTATCAACTTTAGAGACAAGATCATCAATTTTTTCAAACTTTTCCTCAACAGTTTTATTGAAAGCTTTTTGTGTGCTAATAAATTCTTTAAGCATAGCTTCAAGATCAGAGGACACACTTCTATTGTTGCTGTAGGAATTACCATAAGAATTGCCATAACCATTTGAAGGATAAGGCTTATAATTGTTGCTACCAAAATTATTCCTATAAGCATTGTTGTTGAAGTTGTTGTTTTTAATGAAGTTTACATCAACATGCTCTTCTTGAGCAACCAATGAAGCTAAAGGAACATTATTAGGATCAACATGAGATCTACCATTCACAAGCATAGACATAATAGCATCAATCTTATCACTCAAAGAGGAGGTTTCTTCAACAGAATTTACCTTCTTACCTTGAGGAGCTCTTTCGGTGTGCCATTCGGAATAGTTGATCATCATATCATCAAGTAGCTTTGTTGCTGCACCTAAAGTGATGGACATAAAGGTTCCTCCAGAGGCTGAATCCAATAAGTTCCTTGAGGAAAAATTTAATCCTGCATAAAAGGTTTGGATGATCATCCAAGTAGTCAGTCCATGAGTGGGACAATTCTTCACCAAAGATTTCATTCTTTCCCAAGCTTGAGCAACATGTTCATTATCAAGTTGTTTAAAATTCATAATGCTACTTCTCAAGGATATAATCTTAGCAGGAGGATAATATTTCCCTATGAAAGCATCTTTGCATTTTGTCCAAGAATTAATACTATTTCTAGGCAAAGAAAGCAACCATTCTTTAGCTCTTCCTCTCAAGGAGAAAGGAAAAAGTTTCAGTTTTATAATATCCCCATCCATATCCTTATACTTTTGCATTTCACAAAGTTCAACAAAGTTATTAAGATGGGCAGCAGCATCATCAGTACTAACACCAGAAAATTGCTCTTTCATAACAAGATTTAATAGAGCAGGTTTAATTTCATAAAATTCTGCTGTAGAAGCAGGTGGAGCAATAGGAGTGCATATGAAATCATTGTTGTTTGTGCTAGTGAAGTCACACAACTTAGTGTTCTCAGGAGTATCATTTTGAAAAACAAAATCAAACTGAATTAAACAAGTAACTAATTTTTTTGTGTTTTTGATATAGAGAAAGCAAACAAACAAATAAAAATAAACTAAGCAAGACAAATAACAAAGTAAAGAGATTGGGTGTGAGAGACTCCCCTTGCAGAAGCAATTCTGTTTTCCCCGGCAACGGCGCCAGAAAACGTGCTCGAAGGGAAACAGAAATCTTCTGAATCCAAAGCAACTCGATCCCCGGCAACGGCGCCAGAAAACGTGTTGGTGGCTCTAGGTTAATAGTGCCAGAAACAATGCTTGTACGTCACACGTCAGTTGGGAACCCCAAGAGGAAGGTATGATGAGTGCAGCAGTAAGTTTTCCCTCAGTATGAAACCAAGGTTTAATCGGACCAGTAGGAAAACGAGGTTTGCTTCGAAGGTGTTGGTGGAGGAGTGTAGTGCGGGCGCAACACCAGGGATTCCGGTGCCAACGTGGAACCTGCACAACACAATCAAACTACTTTGCCCCAACTTAACAGTGAGGTTGTCAATCTCACCGGCTTGCTGAAAACAAAGGGTTAAACGTATCGAATGGAAATGATGTTTGTTTGCATAAAACAGTAGAGAACAATGATTGCAGTAGATTGTATTTCAGATGTAAAAGAATGGACCGGGGTCCACAGTTCACTAGTGGTGTCTCTCCAATAAGATAACTAACATGCTGGGTAAACAAATTACAGCTGGGCAATTGACAATTGATAAGTGCATATAACATGCATGTGTGAGCTGTGGTGTCTACTATGAGATTCATTTGGGCATTACGACAAAGTACATAGACCGCTATCCAGCATGCATCTATGCCTAAATAGTCCACTTTCCGTTAACATCCGTACCCCTTCCAGTATTAAGTTGCAAGCAACAGACAATTGCATTAAGTAATGTGCGTAATGTAAACAATACATTCATCCTTGAATAAAGCATTGCTGTTTTACCCCTAGTGGCAACAACACATCTACAACCTTAGAACTTGCTGTCACTATCCCAGGTTAAATAGAGGTTGAACCCAACTATCATGCATAAATACCCCCTCTTGGAGTTACAAGTATTCACGTGCCAAGGCTTCACAAGTAACGGAGAGCATGCAAGATCACAAATGACATAGACATGATAATATAATATTCAGCTCCACATAGGTATCAATAAAGTCAGATCCCAGCAAACACAACATGTAGCATTACAATAAGATGATCTTGATCATGATAGGCACTCACAAGATCTAAACATGATGGCACAAGTGGAGAAGACAACCATAGCTACTGCTATGGACCCATAGTCCAAGGATGAACTACTCACATCACTCCGGAGGCGGGCATGGCGATGTAGAGCCTCCGGTGATGATTCCCCTCTCCGGCAGGGTGCCGGGAAGACTTCAGGAACCCCCGAGTTAGGGTTGACGACGGCGGCGGCAGCGAATATGTCTGGATGAAGGCTCGGTGTTTTAGGGTGTTTCGCGTCTCGGGGAATAAATAGCGAAGGGCGATGTCGGCGGACCCCCCGAGGGCCCAAACCACACCCAGGCGCGGCTGTGGGCCCAGCCGCGCCACCATGTGGTTTGGCCTCCTCTGGCTCATCTTCGTTCCCCTTCCTTCGGACTCCGTGTACGTGCTGGAAAAATAGGGACCTGGCCTTTTGTTTCGTGCAATTCCGAGAATATTTCCAGAATAACTTTCTGAAACCAAAAACAGCAGAAAACAGGGAACGGCACTGTGGCAATCTTGTTAATAGGTTAGTCCCAGAAATGCATAAAAGTGATACGAAGTGTATATAAA